>RJWJ010042770.1:0-12895 GCA_004363605.1 Indri indri | reverse complement strand
ATTGGAAAGAATCGTGAGACTTTATGATATATTTTTACACTAATAAAATCTAAGCCTTTTCTGAATTTCAATATTTTAAGTATTCCTTAAAAATCTTCAGAGTATTATAGAGTTTCATTAGAGATATTCCTGTTTAAATGAATTTTCACTTATAACTTTGGTAATTTTTTAACTCTAAAATATAAGTGGAAGTTTAAATTGGTGTAAGTTCTTGAGATGGCAACTGAACAATAAAACAGTTTTATGTAAGTATTTCTTAAAGTGCTCTTTTTAGCATTAAATGATATATATATATATCTATCTATATCTATCTATCTGTATATTTTTCTTTTCCTCCCCTTTGGAAAATAAAATCATAAAGATTATGGCACAGTTTCTTTTGCTTTTGTTTTTTCCCACAGCACCCGATAGAGTGTTCTACCTGTAAATATTAATACCAGGTTACTCCCTCCCTCACAAAATAAAAATGTAATGATTGGCTTTATGTTGCTGTATCTTCTTGGCAGACATCCTTACCCATAATGATAGTCATGCTTGCTTTTAGAGGTGTCATAATTATGTCTTTAGAACTGTAAGTGTTCTGTAGTGGTAATGCACAGATTTAAGGATCCCTCTACTAACTGATACAGTTTAGTGAGCAGAGCGCAGCATTTCCCGAAGAAAATAGAAGCTCACAGCCATGAGGTCAGAAGGCTAGACACTCACAAGGCAGACAAGGGACATTTTTGCAGAGAACAGAGGGTCAGAGGAGAGTACAAGGACCTGCATGGGGATCTTAGGTCATGTATGTCATGTAATTTTCCCTCACCTGTCACCCAGCTGCCATCTTAGAGAGAAGCAGGAAGAGAGCAAAGGAATCTGAAAGACTGGTCACTTATCTAAGAGATACCAACTCATACAAAGAGATTGGTGAAATTATTGAATAAATAAAGAAGCTGTCTTTGTGAAAATCAATATTTGACCCCAAGACATACCCATATAACTCCTCCTGCATATTTATTATATTTACAACTCTTCGGTACTTAAGAATCCATGACAGTGTTTCTGAAAGTGTGATTCTGCAGACCAGTGGCATCAGTATCACATTAAAGTTTGAGAAGCATGGCTCTAGCATATAGTAGAACTAGGAACAGATGTACTAACCCCAGAATTTTTTGGAATTTTTATGGAAATTCATCTCCATACTTACGGATATAACGTTTATCTATCAGTGATACAGCTTTATGAATAGGCAGCTTCATGGATACAGCTTTATGAGACAATCAAGAAAGTTGGCTGAATCTTTTTTAAAAAGTTATGATTAGAAAAATAGTAGTTTTGAGTATTGAAAATGGCAAGTGCACAGCATTTCTGAATGTATCTGAAATCCCAACCTGTTATTTTCTACCAACACCCACTGCCACCAAGCGTGGTAAGTTGCAAGTTTAAAACCTCTCTTATTTAACTTCTATTGTTTCTACCCTGTATTCTGTCTGCCAATCAAAGGTACTCCTTGGACAACATAGTTGGTAAACCAGGTGGTGCATTCATCCACTTAAACAGAAGTTATTTGAAAACTATTGGAAGTGTTCCCATGTTCTCCTCCACACACACTCAGAAACGGATGGCATCCATGTGCAGGACAAAGCTTTCTTTAGAGTACATTAAAAATAATGATAGCATGACTTCGATGTTCTCACATAACTTCCTCCAAAGTATCATTATTTAAACTTGCTTTTAATGGAGCAGTGCAGGACTGCTAAGTAAAATATTAAAATTTTAACATGCAGCAAAAGCATGATTTCAAGAAAGGATATAAAGGTTTAGGGTGACAAAATGACTTTATAAGGTATATTTGGAGCAAGGTAATGATCCAGGATAGGATAGAGTAGCTTTAGAAGAACACAGTATAATATAGGTTGAGTGGAAAATGAAAATGGTAACCTTTTAAATTCCTACCGGTTTTGTTTTTTGTATGTCAAGAGGAATGATATTTTGACTGCAAAGAGTCAAATAAATAGCAATGAGAGAATACTAGTACTCAAGATGGGTAGAGAGATTAGGAAGCCCCCAGCTGCTCAGAATTAACTCTCTTGATGTAGATAAACATATCAGGACACTAATAAAACAGGCAAGTCAAATGGCAAACCACTGGTAAAGTGCAGTTTTGATATTCATAAAAAATATAAAGTGTGGGAATAAAATTTAAAGCTTCCAAATATTAATATTTCAGACATGGCTAAAGCATGTCATGCAGGGAGAAGCCACAAGCCTTCTTCAGTTTAATGAAGAATTTTGAAAGAATGAGAGTCAGTTGACACAGGTCCTTTGAAAAGACAAATCCTGTTCTATCCATTATATATTGTTAGATACATAACAAAACAAAAGCAAATATTTACATACCAGTTCCAAATTTTAAAAACCTGTGTTTATTCTACAATTTGTCATCATGTTGAACTTCTATCCAGGATTGTTTGCTAAGAAGGGCAAATACATTTGCTATGCAATTCAAAGGTTAGTTGTGATATTTTCAGGTTGTAACCTTAAGACTAGAATCTATTTGTCATTGGAAACATTCATTAAAACCTTTGTTGTAAAAAACCATGATTTTACTTCAAGTGGTAAACTGTATTTGCCTCAGTAATAAAAGAGAAACTAAATAGAGAAAATTGGGAAATAATGTAGCAAACAGTGCATAGAAAAATAAATAAAAATGATTCTGAAACACATGAAAAAAATCATTCTCATTCAAAAGAAGAATGCAAATTAAAATGACAATGAGATTTTTTTCTTGCTTAGAAGATCGAAAAAATTGATGAGACACTGATCAGGCAAAGGTGTGGGGGGGAAAGCCTTCATATTACTGATGAGAATGCTCTGTGGAGAGCAATTTGGCCACATTTACAAAAATGACAAATGCCATTTTGACCCAGCCATTCTACTTCTAGGAACTTATCCTATATTTACAATGTATGAAATGACATGCACAAAGTTATACGTTGTCATCTTGTAGCAACAGCAAAAATTGAAAAAAACTAAATGCTCATTAATTGAATTGTTATTAAACAAATTACAGTGCATCCTTAGAAAAGAATAGTAGTAATATTTATTAAACTGTAAAATAAAAAAGAGAGAGAAAGCTCTTTAAGTACTAACATAGAAAATAATTTCCAGTATATACCATTAATTGGAAACAAGCACAGTGTAGAAAGAATATTTATAGTATTCTAATAGCAGGTTTTTTTTTAAGAGGGCAGGGAAGAAAAGAACACAGACATATCCTCTCCTTGGAAGGCCACCCAGGAAACTCAAAACCTTCATAGCATATGGAGAAAGAAACTGGATGGCTGAAAGACTAGAATATTCAGCTGCTCATAATTAACTCTCTTGATGTAGATCAACATATCAGAACACTAATAAAACAAGTAAGTCAAATGGCAAAACACTATGGATGCTCCTGAAGATTGGTAAAGTGCAGTTTTGATTTTCATAAAAAATATAGAAGAAAGTATTATCTATCCAATAAATAAAATGATTTATACATTTAAAGTTTGTTAGACGAGCATGAATTTACTCCCAACTTTGTCATAACAAACGCAAAATTGCCTCCCCACTGATAGAGTACTAATTATTCCTGTTGTATAAGACTATGCAGATTATCTTAAAATTAGAAACAAAAATGAAATAAAATATAAATGAAAACAATAGTTTCACAAAAAATACTTATCCACACCATATGCAAAGCAATGTGATGATTTGCATTTTATGCTACTGTATCCTACATTATCTTATTCTATTTGATTTTACCCATTCAATTGATTTCACAACTCATCAATGGGTCACCAGCAACAATTTGCAAAATAGTTTTTTAAATTATCTCCTTCTTTTCACCCCTCATACTAAAGTCCTAATCCAGGACCACCTTTTTCCTCAGTAACCTCCTGACTACTCTCCCTGTTTTCGGTCCTGTGCTCCTCAAATCTGGGAGTTTGCCAGTCACCTCTCTTTAGCGGTGTCCACTTCTCAGTCTTTAGCAAGTGAAAGTATCCTCTGGAGGGCTTGTTGAAACTGATTCCTGGGCTTCACCCCCATAAATTCTGATTCAGGAGGTCTACAGAGAGGCCCCCAAATTTGCATTTCTAATAGCTTTCCACATGATGCTGAGGGACTACACTTTAGTAATTGTGCTCTAAACAATACCCTGGCTGGGTAGGAAATCATTGTTTTGAGCTATCAGAACACCTTATAAGTACACTCACTACAGTGCATTGTAAATGTTTCTCCATTGATAGGATTTAGTACACTCAGGTATAGTTCTACATTAACTCAACACTAGAATCAAATTCAAAGTCAGAGTCATCTTAACATACTAGGACATTGTAATTAATCAGTCGTTTGTTAGCTGAACAGAAATTTCATAGGTTTGCCTAGAGAGGTTGATTGGGGATATATGCAAATAAATTTGATGTGTATTTCAGCAATAAAATCTCCAATGTATGCTTGTTGACAAAATGGAACAATATGAACTTGATAGGAAATAAAGCAATAAGAATTTCATAACTAATTAAGAAAATGCAGCCAAAAGATACTGATGTCAAAATAGAGGGAGGTTTCCAGTGATGTGCCATAAATCTTTGTCTTAGGATTCAGCTTATTGGAGATTCTTTTCATAGCATAGATAAAGTTATAGAAGGCATACATATCACATCTCAAGTTGAAAATAAACTTTAAGAGATTGTAATACATTGTATGATAAAATCAGGATTCAAAGACTCCTTTCTCTGCATCCCTACTATCAACTGGATTGATGGGTCAACACATATATTAAGGCTTCAGTCAAGTGTTTTGAAGTTAAGAAGAGGATTTCTTTCTTGGAGGGGCAGAGTGAGCGGTAGGGTAGTAGGAGGCATAATTGAGGTAGTGGGGTCAGTGAGTAGAAGGTGACTGAATTCTCTGCAAGACAAGCACTGGAATCACTAGAAGTGAACCAGAATCCAGGCACAGAGCAGCAAGGCTAGTTCTTGAGTCTACCTCCTAGTGGTAGTGGGTTTCTTATGTGTTCCCTGCCTTGGTGAGGACTGGATCAGGAAATGGGACACCGAACCTAAGGTTCAGGGACCTCAGTGGATAAACCTGAGTACGGCCAGGGAAGGGGCTAACAGTCTTGCATCTAATTCCAAAAATAGATGACACAAAAGCAGTATGTGGGAAATGTCACCTGGAAGCAACACATGTGAAAAAGAATTGGGGATTTTATTTTTCTCTTTATTTTATTTTATTTTTTATTTCATTTTTTTAACCAGAAAAAAAGAATTAAAGAATTGGGGATTTTAGACACTAGGAATTTCAGCATGAGTCAACAGTGTGATATGCATATACACGTATTGCTGGAGTGAGTTAACTGTACAATGGTTAAAGGCATGGACTGCAGCGGAGATAAACTTCATGGTGTTGTGTCAGCTTAACAAATATCCAGCAAGGGACTGAGTTGTCCTTCTCTCCTTCCCATAGAATGCCTATCTCTCCAAGAGTGACAGTCTTCAGACTACAGTATGCCCCTGGAGGTACATGAAGATTTTCCTAGGGATGTGTAGGCAGAGACTGTGTTCATGAAATCAGTTTCCAGAATCTTAGTTTCTACAAGAGATTCAGCTGGGTTTGTTTCTGTGGTAGACACATATTATTCCAATTTTCTTTCCCATTGTTTGGTTAATGATAGTCCGTCTCCAGCTTTATGAAGTAAAAGCACACCCTTCTGACCTATCCCAATGGATAGATCAAGACATATTTAAGCCAAATAAAAGTACAATTCAAAATACTGGTGACTGAAATTCTCCTTTAATCAAGGTACCAAAAAGCACTCACCCATCTATCTCATTTATGGATTAACTTCCAATAAAAATCCACTGTGTATGTTTAATAATTATTTATCAAAAGCTATACATATATGAAGGTTATTTGGTTATTACTAGGTATGTTTTTATTAATAATTCTAAATATAACTCAATGTAAAGGATTTTTAAAAAGAGCCTTATAGTCACAGAAAATTGTTTTTAAAAATTGAATTTAAATCCACATTGATATCTTTGTCATACAAAAGTATGATAAAGTGGTTAATAAAATACTTTGTAGCATAAATATATATTGTATTAGAATACAATTCTTTGGGGCAGAGGAATGAAAATATGATTTAAATAAAAAGGAATAATACAAAACTTCTATTAATTAAAGATGAACTTATTCATGTATTTTTTAAGTATATGATAGTAGGTAGATATTATATTGCTATAGCATTTGGATTTCACCAGATACATTCAAAATAACAATGTGACACTTTTTAAATGTCAATATTTACAATACCCCAGAGGTGGAAAATAAATGTCATCTCTAAAATGTGCAAGAGGATATTAAGTTTTTAAAAATATTTTTAGAATTTTATATATAGAAAGGTCTGAATATCACTGTAATAGAGGTTCTTTTGGAGCCTTCCTCCTTGGTGTGGCAGCGAAGGAGGGAAAGCACTCTTCTCCTCTCCCTTATGAGGAAGGGAATGGTAAAAGCCACAGAAGTTTTCTCCTGGCCAATAAAGTGTTAGTCCTACTTGAATGATCTGTTCCAGGAATTCCCAATTCAAGAAACTTTTCTCAAGTTTACAGTCTTTTACTTATGTGAGTATACTGGGTTGGTGAAGGACGAAAACCTCAGGACAATATGCTACCTTTTATGGAGTGATTTTCTTGTAGCAACTTGCTGCTTTCTTTTGAAAGTGGGAGTATTTTACAAACCTAATTTTTCTTCTTAGGGGTTCTTACCAAAATTCGTGCTACAGCCAGATAGCTCCTATTCACCATTAATTTTTATGCTTTTGGAAATATGTTCCCACCATAGTTTTTTTTATGTTAAAACATACTAAGAAATTTATTACATATCTTTTTTTTTTTCCAGAATATTGCAGGGGTACAAATGTTTTTGGTTTCATGGATCACTTTTGTTATGCTTGAGTCAGGGTAATAGTGTGCCCATCACCCAGACAGTGTTCGCTGTACCTGTTAGATAGGTTTTCACCCATCCCCTCCTTCCCTCTCCCCTCTGCTTGATTTCTACTGAGTTTTACTTCCCTCTGTGCACATGTGTGCTCATTGGTTAGTTCCAGTTTAATAGCGAGTATGTAGTGTTCGTTTTTCCATTCTTTAGGTACTTCACTTAGAATAATGGTCTCCAGTTCCATTCAAGTAGCTGCAAAAGACATTATTCCATTCCTTTTTAATAGCTAGGTAGTACTCCATGGTATATACACAGCACATTTTTTTTTTATCAACTCATCAGTAGATAGGCACTTGGGTTGATTCCATATCTTTGCTAATGTGAATAGTGCTGCCATAAACATTCAGGTACAAGTGGTTTTTATTTGTTTGTTTGTTTTGTTTTGTTTTCGTTTGTTTTTTTATAAAATGACTTCTTTTCCTTTGGGTAGATGTCCAGTAGTGGATCAAATGGTGGGTCCACTTTTAGTTTTTTGAGGAATCTCCATACTGCTTTCTTAATGGTTATACAAGTGTTTGCCATCAGTGTGTAAGTGTTCGCTTTTCACCCCAACCACAACATCTATTATTTTTTGACTTTAATGATGGCCATTCTGACAGGGGTAAGGTGATATCTCATTTTGGTTTTAATTTGCGTTTCCCTGATAATAGGTGAAGTTGGACATTTTTCATTTGTTTTTTGGCCATTTGTCTTGTCTTCTTTTGAGAAGAGTCCGTTCATGTCTTTTTCCCATTTTCTGATGGGGTTATTTGCTTTTTTTTCTTGCTGATTTGTTTGAGTTCTTTGTAGATTCTGGATATTAGCCCTTTGTTGGAAGTATAGTTTGTGAATATTTTCTCCCATTTTGTAGGTTGTCTATTTACTCTGTTGATTATTTTCTTTGCTGTGCAGAAACTTTTTAGTTCAATTAAGTCCAATTTGTTTATTTTTGTCATTGCTATATTTGCATTTGGGATCTTGCTCATAAATTCTTTGCCTAAACCAATGTCTAGAAGAATTTTTCCTACATTTTCTTCTAGATTTTTAGGGTTTCAGGTATTAAATTTAAGTATTTAATGCATCTTGAGTTATTTTTTGTATATGGTAAGAGATAAGGCTAGCAGGTCACAGCTCACATTCTGGGTGGAGTGGGATCCTCAGACAGAGCAGATGGCATTGCACAGAGCACCTTTGCAAGATGGACCATGCCCCTGGGGTATAGTGCTCATGGATATGGGCCGGGGTGGCTACAGGTGCGGTATACAGGTTGAGCAGGGCATGTACCGGGTGTGGTGCCCAGAACATCTGTGTAGGCTGGGCAGGTTCTTGGCATGTAGTCTGCCCAGATTCAAAGGATGTGGTTCCTCTGGCTTTCCTCCCACTCGGGACCTTCCAGGCAGCAGTGGTGGCAGCAGTCCAGCTGCCCTGGCAGTGGGCAGTGGACATCGAAAGTTACAGGTACTTGCTTCTTCTGGATCTTGTGGGAAGTGTGGTTGGGTGGGATTGGCCAGGCCACAGCAATGGGCACCAGGCCCATGGTCCTCTGCTCCATACAGGGCCCCCAGCAGCAGTGGCAGTGGTGGCAGCACAAGTTACTTGCCCATAGGGCAAATGAGTGCCAGGATTCCCTGCTCCATCCCCACATGACAGTGGAAAAGGGTGAGGCAACAGTCACAGATCTGACCCCTGGACAAAAGTAGCCTCCTGGGTTTGGGATGTTACAATGGCACCAGCCTCAGTGCCCAGGGCTTGCAAGCCAGCCATCCCTTCTCTCTGGAGCAACACAGCTGGACAGCTTCCTGTCAGGTCTCTATAACAGTCCAGAGGCCACTGCAGTGGAGGGGTCCTGCTGCTGCTCAGGTTGCAGTATCCCCAGGAGAAGCGTGGAGACCAGAATTCTCTGCTCTGTCCTTTTCCCATGTGTGGGTACCTTCCCTAATTAACCCCAATCCTGCTGAGCTGCTCATCTCGCTTCTATCTTCTTCACTTCACTTCTGCCTCTTCTCTTTGGAATCCCTGTGCTCTCACTCAGATGATTGATCCAAAGGTGGGTATCTAGTTGCTACTTTTGATCTCCTCAAGAGCAGTGCTATGCAGGCTGCTTCTAGTCCGCCGCCTTGGTACCCTCTTGTTTCAAAAACATATATCTTTGTATCCCTGCCTGATTCCTCCAAAATTCAGAAACTGTTATTGAAAATTCTTACTTTCATGGCAATGTAATTATTTGCACAGGTTCAATAAATATATGTCATCCTTGTAACAGAACATAATTGAGAAAATGGATTATATAAGGCTTTGACCAGAATGTCGTATCTGAGAATCAGATGTGATCGGACAGGTTTAAAGAACTATTGTTGACTTTGTGGAGCTAATGCTTACAAAGTACTCTTGGGAAAACTGTCTTGGTACCTAGCTTACAGAATTCCCAGTCTTGCAATTGAGTAAGGAAGGTCTTTTCCTGGCAGGCTCAGGAAATTTAGGGTATTTGGGGGACCTGAAGAATAGAATAATTCAGCTGAATATATAGATACTTCAGGTAAAATCTGATGGCAAGTTCTTGGCTTGACTCCCTAAGCTCAAGAGACTTTTAAAAATCAAATCTAAGATTCCATTTTCTTAAACTGCTTTGTTGAGGTATGTGACAAACAAAAAGTTGTACATATTTAATACATACAGCTTGATGTGTTTGAAGATAAAGTATACATATGTAAAACTATCATCTTAATTTATGCCATAAACCTACCCATTACCTCCAGAAGTTTCCTCCCACATTGTTATTTACTACTACTATTATTATTATTTTGTGATAAGAACACTTAACATAAGATCTGTCTTCTTAGCAAATTTCTAAGTATACATTACAATATTGTTAACTGTAAGTATTATGCTGCATAGCAGAACTTTAGGATATATCTTGAAAATCCTTATGAAAACTTTCAGCAATGTAAGTTTTTAATATCTTATTATTTTCCAGCTTTATTGAGGTACAATTGACAAATAAGAATTGTACATATTTAAAGTATACAATGGGATATTTTGATAGGCATATACTTGCAGGAGCAGATGCCAAATAAAACAGGCTCAAAGCAGTTAAGGACTGTGTTTAACATATTTATTGCTATCTGCCACACATGATTATTATATAATTAGTTTTCTAGGAAGATGCAATGTTACTTATATATACTTGTACATGAACACATTATTACATGAAGTATGTATGCTTTAGAAACATTTATTATCTTCTAGATACATTAATGTGGTTACATGGAATCTAAAAAAGTCAACCTCTTAGAAGCATGGAATACAGTAGTGGTCACCAGGGGCTGGAGCTTGGGGAAATGGGGAAATGTTGGTCAATGGCACAAAGTTTCAGATATGAAGGATGAATAAGTTCTGGAAATCTAATGTATAACACAATGGCTAAAGTTGATAATAGTGTATTGTATGTGTGAGGTAATGGATATGCTAATTAACAATGTGAATTTAAAAAGATCTGTATGGTCAGTTACTATTTTTTCTGCACCTATGTATATAAGTAGACCAGCCTTATTTTATAAATGAGAAAAATCTTTGATTATCTTGATCAAAAGGAGTATGAGGGTAGAGATAAATTTTGTTTCAATAAACATAAACCATAGCGCAACCTTGTGTGTTATCAGATTGTAGTCTTGTTCATTGTCTTTGATCTATTTGCATTTCTTTGTAAATTACATGATTTTGTTACCTACATTGTATTGGATATTGCTGTCTTGCACATTTTGTCAGTTCTTACCAATTTTCAATTAATTCTTCGAAATACCTTCAATATCTGCCTGCACATCTCCAAACTAACATTTCCAATTTTTCTCCTACCCTCCAGACTTGGCATCACTGAGACATAAAACTTGCTGCTCAGATCTTTATTGAGATTCTAGGTTGTTTTGTAGCTGCCTGTCCTTTCCCCCACGGTATCTCCTGCAAGCTGAAGCTGAATGACTGATATGAATTGTAAAGGTTTCATCACTATAGCAACTTATATATGGACAACATTCTCGTGCCTATAGCTGCTGCTGTGTGGGCCACCTGGGAAGTTCATTGAACTCCCACATCTTCCGTGCTCTGCCCCAGGAAATAACCATGACTGTGGATGATCTTACTGAAGCCATTATGTGTATGCCATCATTGAAAGCATTTAAACTAAAAAACAGGAGATCCATCAGTTTGCCAATGCCATCCTCACTCCACCATCTACGAATGTGTTCAGCCCAACTTTAGGAATCTTCTTGACTGGCTGCCCTCTGGGCTCAAAAATTGAGTTTATAGTCTGCTGCAATCATTAATCTTTGTCTTTCTTACTTTCCTAGAAATCCCACTCATTAAATGCCTGATTATTCACAACATCCAGCAAATATCCTATACTATGAAGTCTCAGAGTTGGTTAAACTAATCCTTCAACAACGGAAAGCTGCTGAAATGAGCTACATGAACTAACTTTGCTAAGTTGTTCATTGGGAACACTGGTTTCCCTTAAAGAAAGGGGAGAACTGATAAAGACGGCTTTATTTATTTATTTACTTTTTTTTTCAAAGACAGCTTTAACTTTACCCTCAGCTGAACTAAACTTGAGACAGGTTTATTCCTGACTCTAGGCCTGACCTCCCTTTTCTTACAGCATTTACTTTAGGAACCTAGTGTAAATTCTTTCTCTGCCTCTTTGAGATACAAATCTTCTCCCAGCCTCTTGCCTGTTTTACACCCTAGGAATGTCTTTCTCAAGGACCTGGGAGCCGTCCCTTTGAAATGCAATCATTAAGGAAGATAGCACCCCTATCTGCTAGTCTAAGTGGGAGGGTAGGAATCTAACTTTGATAAGCGCCAATTAGCAAACACAGATTGGCCTAATGACATTGACCAACCTCCCCCCTAACAACCTCTAGTACTTTCCCACTAACTTGCCCCAGCACTTAAAAGCTCTGCTGCCTTTTGTTTCAACAGAATTGATTTTAATCTCTCTCCTTTATTGCAAAAGTTTTGAATAAAGTCTCTTGCCTGTTAAGTTGTCCAGTGCAATTTTTCTTTAACAATGCTCACAGCAATGTGAACATACACAGAAAAGGCTTTTGGTGTTTAGTTACTTTAATGGTCAGTCACTAAAATTGAGTGCTTTGGTAGTTTTCAGTGTGGATTTGACATTATGGACAATTATGTTTCTTACACAGTAAGGAAGAGCCAGCGGAGCCATGTGTTGTGTTTATTTATAAACCACAGAAGAAAAGTCATTCTTCCCTCAAAGGGGAGGAAAAAGCCTTCCCTGTCATCAAGATAAGAGTATTTCAGTCAGTAAGTCTTAACGTAAAATTATGTGTTACCCCCCTCACCTCATATTTTAATAAAAAGTTTGGAAAGCAGTAGTTAGGCAGTTTTATGTCAGATAAATAGTATACCTCTAGCTCATTATTGAAACCATTCATTAAAGATTAAAAACATAAGATCCTTTATAGAAATTCTAAACTGGTCCCAGGATCTTAGCATTCAATTATCATTTCTGAAATCTGAAATCAACATATTTTATGTCTAAATTGAGAATACATTTGAAAATCAAAATTCAAAGGCATGCCTTCTAGTGGGCTGACTGATGGGAAAGGGCTGTGATTACGCCTAATTTTCACCCTCTACATCACGATCTCATTGATTATGTTTCTCAGCTTGCCAAGGGTTCTGTGAGGTGATTTTCAAGATGAATATTGCTATTTGCAGGATTTCCTGAATAGGAAAATTTCGGGAGTAAATTGCACAAACCAAGAGATGTGCAGTCAATTTTCACTCCAGCATAAACAATGTATTAGAACAGAGCCCTTAAGGCTTTTTTTATTTGGGTTTCATTACACAGCTAGCTGCATTTCATCAATAAGCA
>RJWJ010042768.1:0-12897 GCA_004363605.1 Indri indri | reverse complement strand
TAGATGCTTTAGAAAATCCCAGCATTATACATCAGGCTGTGATGGACATCTTTGAGCATAAGACATTTTAATGAGATTCTGATTATTTCCCAAGCTTAGATGATCAGACTAGGAACTTTGAAGTCTGAAGACATAAACATATTTAATATTCTTGCTACACCTTTAAAATGTTCTTTCCAAAAATGTACCCATTTACATCGCAGCCAGAGACAATTCTGAGAAGCTCAGCTATGAAGGATTTTGAAGGGGAAATCAAAGGCTCATGGGGTTTTCCCTGTCCGTAGAGAATGACATCATCTCTCGGTGTCCCTGCCAAAAGCAATTCTCTTTTGGGTGGACTGTGAAGCGTGACTGCTGTTTAAGCCAACGAAAGGCTGTCTAAAAATAGGATTTTACAATTTTTTTTTTCGAGTGAGTGGGAGCCAGTTGGCTCTAGATCTAAGCTTAGACAGAGGCAAGTTTGAACTGAGCTATAATTTTTTTTTAAATGGGAGATTCACATGAGGATTTTCTTTTTACATCTAAAACCTTCTGCAATAGAACTGGGATGGATTTAGCACTGAAAGTTGGCTCCCAGACTGGGTTCATATCCTGACTCACTAGCTGGATGAACTTGAATGTCATACGTAACCTCTGTAACTGAGTTTCCTTCACCGTACAATGAGGTTAATAGCACTCATTGCCAAAGGATTAGAAATATTATCTCTCCTGCCCAGTCTTCTCCCCTGAATACCAGACTATCTGCCTACACAACACCTCTTTTTGGAGATCCAACAGGCATTTAAAACTCGGTATGCCCAAGACTGAACTCAAATCCCACTACCCCAGACGACGATTCTGGATCTCTGTAAACATTGACTCATCCTTCCAGGTTCTCAAACACTTCAGTGACACCCTTGACTCCTTTCTCTCTCTCAAAAAATGTGCACACTCCATCTGCAAATCCTGATGTGTCTCTGCTCAAAATATATCCAGAATCCAGTCACTTCTCCCAGCCTTCACTGCCACCCCGCAATCCAAGCCAGCATCGTCTCTGGATTGCTGCCATTGCTTCTAACAGATCCCTGGCTTTTTCCCTTGGCCTGCTGGCACAGCCAGAGGGGCCCTTGGAAACAAAGATTACACATTGCTCCCAACGTTTCTGTTCTTCAATGCCTCTCTCTACTGATCCACTTAGAAGAAAAGCAAAGTGCTGAGCAGTGAGGCCATACAATCTGGCCCCATCAACTCTCTGACCACATCTTGCTTCTCCATCCACGTGGCCACCTGGTCATCCTTCCAAGGAACTTGGCTCCTTCCCACCACAGGGCCTTTGCACATATTCCTTAATCTACTTGGAGCCCTTTCCCCAAGAAATCCATGCTGGCTCTGACAACTCACTGAGTTTTCTACTTAAATGCCTCCTTCTAAGGGAGACCCTCCCTTTATCACTGCAGCACCCATGGGACTCCTTCTCCCTCCTCCGCCTCTTTTTCTTTGTGCCTCATACACCACACAGTTTGTTTATTTATTTGTTTCTTTGTTTATTTTCTGTCCCCTGATTAGACTGTAAACTCCATCAGAACAGAGACCTTCATCCTTTTTGTTCATTGCTGTATCCTCAGCCTGCAACATAACAAGTGTTCAACTAATATTTGGTTGAACAAAATAAAGGGCACACAGTAAATGCTCAATAAATAAAAATAATATTATTATTATCAGTTTCACAATATTATATTAGCTTCGCTTAACCAAATGTGTCATGAAAAGGATGTGCTGGTGAGGTTAACTTTCTGGTTTGTTGTGCATTAAATCATTGTTGATGAGAGAATACATTTTAAATCATATTTTAAAAAATAACTCTTCATTAAAAAGAAAAATAGATTAAAACGACTCTCCTTGCTTACTTAACAACAAAGCTCATGGAATGGCCGTCACTAGGTCTAATGAAAAAATCAGAGGTGCCTCTGCAGGCCAGACAACACCAGCTCTGTCTTTCTCCTCTCTCAAGCTCCTAACAGAAGCTCAGGAGGGATGGGAGACTCAGGAGACAGGCCAAGCGAGTTCTGCTCACTCACTCTTCTAAGAAGTCGGATTTCTTCCTTTAGGTATAGGCGGAACTAGAAGTCTTCCCACCTGGGCTGTGATAGCTGAGCTCCTCTCTGCCCACGTGCTGCAGCCTACGGTGGGGTCCAGGCTCAGGCTTCAGTCCTGGCTATTCGCTGTGTGTGACCTTGGAACACTGACCTCACCTTTCTTTCTTATTTGTTTATCTATAAAATGGAGACTTCGAGACCTCCTGGAATCACTCTACAGGTCAGAGTTGAGGTTGGAATGCCACTGGCTCCATGCCTCCTGAATAGCTGGGCCTCAGGAGGTCATTAGTCACCTTCCCCTCTCAGGGGTGGTCGTAGGCACTGGGGCCACCCAAGGCCACACTCATGTTCTGTGCTGCCAGAGTGCTGACTGGTGGAGCTACACACCATGATCACCAGCCACATGCAAAACAAGAATTTATTCCATTCGTCTCTGCAAATCCCCTAACTCCTAGAGACGGCCCACCTGGGAAAGGTCTGCGTCCTGCAACTCCATTCATCTCTGCAAATCCCCTGTCTCCTAGAGCCCACCTGAGAAAGGTCTGCGTCCTGCATCTCCATTCATCTCTGCAAATCCCCTGTCTCCTAGAGAAGGCCCACCTGGGAAAGGTCTGCATCCTGCATCTAGACTCTGGGACTGGGTTGTGGTGGTGCCTTGAGGGATACGAACGGAACACGGAACCATTCGTCCACCTGGCTGCCTGGACCCAGACTCCAGGCCTGCCGCACAGACCCAGACCCATCCCCGACTTCACTCAGGGGGCTTACTATGTGGGAATCAGGGGAGCAGGAGATTTCAGTACATAGATTGAGGGAAATAAAAGTGAAGCAGCCACCCTTATTCACATGTTTAAGACATTTGTCTTGTTCACCGTTAAAATGTGCCTCCATGAACGGCCTGCTCAGGCTGATTGGATTAACCACTTGGGAAGGTATGGACAAGGTGCCACGTTCTAGAAGCTTTTCTGTCTGACCTTTTACATTTAGATCTATGAGCTGCCTTTTAGGTGTAGATCTTCGTGTGAATAGGAGTGAAGTTTTATTTTTCCTCATATAGATATGCGCTTCACTCAGCACCATTTATTGAAAATAAAAAACAAAAAAATATTCTCTCCCTACTGCTTTCTAGCCCCTCCTTGTTATGGAGTGTTCACATAGGGTGGTCCTGTTTCTGAACTCTGTTCACATCCTCAACCACACTGGTTTAATTCCTAAATACTTTACATACATCACTCTCCTCTATCCTCACAATGACTGAGCAATAATTGCTACCGCCATCATCACCATCACCATCATCATCATTGACATTACCATCATCACCATCACCATCACCACCATCATCACCATCACCATCATCATCATCACCATCACCATCATCACCATCACCATTACCATCATCATCATTGACATTATCATCATCACCATCACCATCACCATCACCACCACCATCATCATCATTAACTTGATCATCACAGCTGACAGTTACCGAGTGTTTACTAGGTACCAGCAGCTTCGTGTGTCCTCAATCCTCACACCAACCCTACGAGATGGGCATTATGATAAACCTCATTTTACAGATGAGGAAACTGAGCTCGAAGGTGGTGAGTAGCATTCTGAAGACCACGTAGCTAATAAATGGCTGCACGAGGACCAGGCTCAGTTCCGTGGAAGCCCAGTCCACCAGGGCTTTCTACTTTCCCCTAGTGGCTCCCTCTGCTGTAGCCCTTCCACCAAACACGTGCCGTCTTTGATCCAGAAAAGGCCATTTCCAGGCTGTGGGAAAGACAGACCCCGGATTGAGTTTGCTCTATTTTATAAACAGCTAGATGAGTACTTTTAATCTCAATGGGATTTTTAGCCCTTGTGAAATATTTAAACATTGGAGATTGGCTGCTTTGGGAATCGCTGAGGTTTATGCTGGGGGGCGGGGGGAATTCACAATCCAGGCAGATGGTGAACGCAGCAGGGCCTGCGGTCTTACTTGGAGGAAGTTCCACTTGGAGGCTCCCACTGGGCTCCTCTTTATCTGGCCACACCACAGCCCCTCTCCCTTTGGTGTGGGGGTCCCTGGCAGGTAGACCCAGCACTGAAGGCAAGGGGAGCATTTCTGTGGGGCCAGGGGGTTGCCTTGTCCTTATCCCACTAGCGCACCTCAGAGTTGACATATCGAGTTCTGTGGAGATGTAATGTGCTTTATTCAAGGAGGCAAGCCAGGGACAACAATTCTAACCCAGTACAGAAAGCTCTGGAAGCCTTGGACCCTGAGTTCTGGGGGGCTGTTGATGCGGGGGATAGCACAACCCAGGGGAGCAGAGTGATTGGAAGGACACAGGCAGGCGAGGAGGACTTTGCCTTCTCTGACCCTGGGATTCTGCTGATGGTTAGCGCAGATCTGCTGGCATTTCTGCTGAGTGCCCATTCTTGTCTGAAGTCAGCAGTCCAGGGGTGCTAACTGCACTGGGGCAGCACTTCACAAGGTAATTTCACACCCTGCCTCGGTGCTGATGAGGCACTATTAATTTGGGGACACTGTAACACCACTTCACTGTGCCAGCTTAGCAACCTGGCTAAATAAGGAAAAAAAAAAAGAGTAAAGGGTTGATTTAAAGAGACATTGCAATAAAAAAATACAGAGTTGCTGCAAATGTTTTGAAACAAGGAAGGAGTTTGAGATTCTATGTATGTCAGTGGACATAAAGCTAGGATCTTGTTGATACATATATATGGAATTTTGTGTGTTTTTCTTATAAATCAGTAATGTGTAGTATAAAAGAAACATACATAGTGGGAAGCATATGGATTTGAAATAAGATAGATCTGAGTTTAATCCAGACTCTATTCTTACTAAAACAACATGAAAAAGTTATTCAATCTCAGTGATCCCCAAGTGTTTCATCTTCAAAATGGGGATAATTGTCCCAACATTGCAGGGGTTTCTGGGGATTGGATTCTGTGTATGGTGTACTCAGCACTGTGTTGGCCCATAGTAGGTACTTTATAAATGGTTTACAAATGAGAATCCGGTATGAGAACTTTACAGACTGGAAAAGCATTCTTGAAGTGGATTCTGTGAATCCAGAGTTCTCTGTTCATAAAACCCCCTCATTATGTTCCTGTTCAAAGACATGGTGGAGCTGGAGTCAAGAGGCCTGCTGGGCCCCGCTGACGGGAGCCATCCAGCGTGGGCCCACCTGGGCATCACGGACCCCGCACAGGGTCAACAAAGCTGGGCCATAGGGAAGTCAGGCCTTTGAGCCCAGAATGCAAAGCCTCCGGAGGTTTCTGGACAGGGCAGTGACATGAAGGATAGAAACTTGAGGCCAGTGTGGGGAAGTCATGCAAGTTGCCTACTCATGGCGAGGCTGAGGGCCAGGGCTCTAGGAAACCACTCCGGGGGAGACGGGGAGAAAATGAAGTGGAATGATTCACAGCTTGGGCTTACAGAGGTGAAGACCTAGACCAGAAAGTCTTAATGAAGAAAAGGATGAGGAATATTATTGGAATTTATGGTGTTAAGATGTGTGGGAGGGAATAAGCCACAATGCTTAGTTCAGATTCAAGGAGAGAGAAGCGAGGGCTGTGAGATGAATGGATGTTTGTCCACGCAGAAGGAGACATCAGGAGGAGGCATACATGCTCCCTCCAACAAACAGCTTGATAGTGATTTGAAAATAAAACATGGCAACTTAGTTGAGGTTTGACATGATACATTGTGCTTATGGCATGCAATTGGCTTCAAAGATCACTACACTGTCTCATGATCAAGTAAAAACAGCTCTCTTTCAAAGGTCAAAGGGAATTTTATTTCCTAAAATTATCACTGCTTTGATTCACTTTAGGATGCATTGCTCAGTTTATTTTTGTAGCCAACTCTGCTGGTTGTCTATGCAGTATGTGTTCTCCTGTTCTCTCTTGCTAATAGAATCCTGATTTTCTTTGGTGTAGAATAGTGCACAGTTAAAAATATTGTATCTCCAGCCTCCTTTGCAGCAAGTAGTAGTCGTGTATCACAGCCTTGGCCAATGAGATGAAAGTGGGAGCCCCAGTGCAGGGTCTGGTGTGCAGTCAGCATGTCCCATCATCCCGGTCACTCTTTCTGGTTTTTCTTCATTTTCTTCTTCCTTTCTGGAATGTTGAAGGGTTGCTTGAAGGTGCAGGGCTGGTTTGGAACCATGAAGGTGAAAAGTGATGCCAAGGATGATGGGATAGGAAGATTGAAAGAGCCAGTGTTTTTGAACTAGCACACTGGCCTTGGATGCTTGACCCTAAACCTCTTGTGTATTAGGCCATCGTGTGTTGGGTTTTCTGTTAATTTGTACCCAAAACTTTTCTCAGTTGGTGAAATTTTTAAATTTTAGACACGTTAAATGAAAGCATGGACTTTTACTGTCTAACTTATAGAACAAACATTAAGAAAGGGTGGCAAGCCACTAACTGACCCACGCGGCTGAGAGCGGCAGAGCTGAAAAGCTGGTGACCAAGTGTTCTGCTTGGATAGGCAGAGGCAGTAGCAATTTTCATAATCACAGGTTGGGATACAGAGTCTGACAAATGATCTGACTGGGAAACAGAATATTTGAAACTTCGTGGATCTTTTGATACTAAAGGATCGATGTCTGAGAACATACTCCAGCTTCTGAAGGAAGCGTCATGGGATAAGGCAGAATGTGAATTTCAGAACCAGAAAGACAATGATTCAAATCCCAGGTCTGCCCCTCACTGCTATGTACTTGAGTAAATTGCTTAATCACTCTGCGACTCAGTTTCCTGCTCTCTAAAATGGGACCATGATGTCTACTTGGCAGGGGTAATAAAAGTTCATATCCTGGTTCATGTAAAGTCACCCCCTGGGGCTGGACAGACCACACTTGCACAACCAGATGTCCTAAGAACGTGGCCGGCCAAGAAATGATCATTTGCTTTGGGCATTAACTTATTCTCACAACACCTGTATGAAATAGATTTGGTTGTCTTTGTTCTATGAACAAGGAAACCAAAGTCAGAGAAGTCAGCACCTAGCCTGAGGCGATACTGCTGGAACAGACAGTGCAGAAATCTCTCATTCTGGTTCAATTTGGTTCCATACACACCCATGCTATCTGCAAGAATGGTAGAGATTGCTCGCCTTTGTTTTGTGATAGGACTCAGATTTTTTCTGGGAAGATTGTCATGCAGAACAAAGATTCCATTTCCCAGCCTGTCCTAGAGCTTGGAATCACCATATCTCTAAGTCTGGGCCAATGAGAAGTAAGTAGAAGTATGTAGGAACTCCAAAAAAGTTTCTTAACGACAACAAACACATACTCTTTTCCTTTGTCTGGTTGGACCATGACTGTGATGGTTGGCACTCTGGCAACCATATCAAGCCCTGAGGTGACATCCAATAGAGAAACCATGTGCTTAAATGGAGAAGTAGAATGTTAGAAGGCTGTTCCCTAATGCCACCATGAAACCTCCATACTAGCCCTGGATTCTCTACCTTTGGACACCTGTTTAATGAAGGAGAAATAAATGTCACTCTTATTTTATATCCATTTGTTTTATTTTCTGTTTATTTTATTTTCTGTTATATGCAGCTAAATGAATACTAATTTAGGTAACATAAATCCTGTTATAACTCATGGGCCTGTTGGTGCTATTGGTTTATGAGCTTAGTCTGAGGTCATGGGCTCCACATTTAGAGCTTTGGTCAAGTGCAAGGGATAGCTGGAGAGTGGCCCAAGTGCCAGGTCCACTGTGAGGACCAGCCATGTCTCCATATTCTCGAGGTGTTCTTCTCTCTGGGACAGGCAATTGAGGCACACAGGAGAGAGCCCTGGGCTTGGAGTCAAGTCCAAATCCAACTGCTAGCCAACCTCACATTAGCTGCATGCTCTGTGCTAGTGTCCCAGCCTCCCTGAGCCGGAGGCCGCCATCGGTAAAGCAGAGGTCATACAATCATTTCTCCCTCATTAGTGCTGCTATGGAGACCAAACAGATGCTGAGCGTGAAAGGACCTAGCACAGTTTCACATCCTAGTAGGTGCCCCGTCAACATTTGTTGGATGCAATGTCACTGAATCCAAATCTGGAGAGAAACACACAAATTTTTCGACTTTTTGGCTCTCTCAATTCCTTTCCTCTATGGTCTTACCTCAATGTTTAGAGTAGTGGGGTTAGTGCCCACCACCTTGGGTTGTGGTTGGAGGTCTCCTCAGGATGTGGCCTCCCAGGACAGGGCCAGGGGCTGAGTGTCTTCGTATGCCCAGCATCTGCCATGTCACCTGGTGCTCAGAGGCTCTGAGCACCATTTGCTGATTCCAGAGCTTTGATTTTCTGCACCCCGATGGGAAGGGAAGTCTGTGGTGAGTGCCAGTCATATTTTACCTGACACCTCTCATGGCTAGTGAAGTTATATTTAGCTCCTAAAATAACCACAGCCCAAAGCAAAGGCCATCTGATTGGAGACCACAACTGATGTACACTTAGAGGGGAGTAAAGAGGAATGGCCCTGGGGGCCACAGGGTCCTGGTTCAGCTTCCAGCCCTGTTTTCATTAATACTCTGTGCTCTCATCTGCAACATGACATAGGGGACAGGCAGTTACTGAGGTGATTAAATGAGAGCCGGGCACGGAGAACACAGACGCAGGAACCTGACCCCACTCTGCTCTCAAGATGTCAGTCCATGCAGGAGACAGACTCACAGAAGCTGCCAAGACTGCGGCAAGAGGTCAGAGGGGTGAGTGTGGGGCGGGGTGTGAGGTGGCCTTGGGGAGGGGCTGCCGTGCCTCGTGCACCATGCTGCAGCCTTCTGTCCAGGTCCCTGATGCAGAGACTCTGTTCAACAACCATCCACTAAAATATAAAAACAGAGGCATGAAAGCTGCAGAGAATAGAACTCAATTATTAAATCCACGGCTGAGTGGAGAGTGCAGTATTACTCCTTCCGGAGTTTCAGGATGTGCAAAATTATGTGTGCTTTTGGTGGGGTGGTGGCAAGAAGCCAAGGCCAAGGGACATATGATTAACCTTTTTTCAATGCAATCAACAAGTGCTTCCCACTTGCTCCCTCTGAACCAAGCGCTGTGCTAAGCACTGGGGATGCTGAGGTGACCTGAGTCCTGCCCCTGCCCTTGAGTATCTGTGATCAAGGATGATACAGACGACTAGAGCAACAATTGCACTCAGAGACAATTAGGGTTGAACTTAGAGGTATCATGTTTTTCAAAATAAAATATAGGAAAATGATATTTCAGAAAATTAGTGTACCACTTCTGGGTGTAAGGGGCAGTCTGAAAGACATAGTTTGGGTGCTGAAATCTAAGAAATCTGAAGTTATTTTAATGGTTTTGAGGAGAATCTGATAGGATATTTAAATAGGGGCTATAGCCAAGGACCCTGGGTCCATAGTTGCCAGAGTCGTGCACATGCAGGACAGGGGCTCGTAAGGTCTAAAAGGAACGGGGGAAAGAACCGACTTGCAGGCTTGCTCAGGGGACAGGGAGAAGGGGTGACCAGTGGGTGGGACTCGAAGGATAAGCTCTTCCTACCTGTCTCTATGAACTCACAGAAATCTCTGTCTTCTCCTTGCTGAGCAAACTAGTTCAACATACATTTGGAAGAAGGATGTGGAAATAAAAACAAAAAGAAGAAATAGACAAACTTCTGGTTTCCTGCAGGGGCAAAAGCTTTGCTTGCCTTCATGTAAGACTGACAATTGATTAAGGTAAATCTTTTTTTTTTTTTTTTTTCCAGTGGAGTGCATACAGATTGAGTGGTATGAAAATATTGTGGGAATGTTTTCACTCACGGAAGCTAGAAGGTGCCTGGGGCTTTCGCTGGGGATGGAGTTGACACTGACAGCCACCCTCTGAGGAAGGGTTCCCTTAAGTGACCTGAGGGGTGATTTTTATAGCCCTTTAATCAATAAAGAAATTCCATATTTTGACAGGTTTCCTTTGCACAATTCTCAATGGAAAATGATTCTGTAGCCCAAGAGTTGAAGCTCTTTTACTGGAAAGGGTCGGGTAGCAAATGTTTCAGGCTCTGCGGCCATAGGAAATCTGTCGCAGCTACTAAACTCTACCCCATATTGTGTAGAAGCAGCCAGAGACAAAACGTAGACAAGCACGGCTGTGTTCCAATTAAACTTTGTGGAAGTGAAATTTGAATTTCCTGAAATTTTCACATATCATAAAATACTATTCTTCTTTCGATTTTTTTTTCTCAACCATTTAAAAATGTAAAACCCATTCTTAGATCACGGGCTATACAAAAACAGGCAGTGGGCAGATTTGGCCCTGGGTTTACTGGTCCTGGCTCTGAGTCTTCAGAGTGTCCCAAGGGTCAACGCCTCACCAATGTGGCCCCTCACGTGGCCAAAGGTGGTGGGTGCCCAACTGACCCGAGCTCTAAGGAGAAAACAGCAACATAACAACAACAAAAGTAATTTGAGAAAAAGTTTTCATGTATAAAATTTTAAATATACATTATACTTACATAAAATTAAATATATATATGTGTTGTATATGGGGTATATATGTAATCTCATATATATTTACTCTGTATGGTCTTTGCTACTCAGTTCCATGTATTATTCCTTTTTTTAGTAAAGACAATTCATGAAGTGTATAACTAAATAAAGTGGTGATTTAATGGTTGCACGTTGTGTGTCTTTCCCTTTAAATGAGTTCTCAAAGCTGGAAAAATCCTGGCAGATTACACACCCCATGTGCTGTCTGGGATATTTGGCATCTTCTCAGACACTCTGAAATCACATAGCTTGCCTGCCTTTCTCTTCCCTGTCAACTTCCTGCCTCTAACAACCACTTCAAGTGTTCCGTGAATCAGGTACTGAAGGACGTATTTAAAAAAAAAAAAAGTCTTGAGGTAATCTCAAGAGGCTTGTCCTTGTCCTTCAGTGGGAGACACAGAAGATCCTGCCTCTCGATGCTTTCCAAGGGACAGACCCTGTGAATGGTGGTAGGTATTTTTAGAGATTCTGCTACTCCTTACCCACTAGAATATAAGCTCTCCAAGGAAAGAGATTTTTGCTTGTTACCTGTGTAGCTTAAAACAGTGCTTTTAGATACTGAAAATTTCTCATGTTTGTTGAAAAAAATTTTGAGTGACCACCAATCTGAACTTGTGTGTTTCTTGTTGGGTGAATTATTTTTCAAATTCCTAAGAGCAATGTAAAAATAAGAAATCAATATCGATTTGCTGATTCCCTTCCCCTTCTCTCCCTACTTGGGATCTAAGCTTTACCGAAAAGAGTTCATCGTATTCTTCAGTTCATCGCATGTCCCCGTCATGACTTCACGTGAAGCCTCAGTCTGGTGCATTTTATTTATGTATTTATGAATGTGTGGATACATGCATTTTAGTTAGTCTCTGTCATCCCAGTTCCCCAGGCCCATTCCACTCCTCCGTGGGCATCCAATGTACTCTATTTAGTTTCTGCCCTTCCCATCCTTCTTACATTCGTTTTGGGGATTGCATTTGATCATCACCCTGGGGACAAACTGATTTTGTGTCTACATGTAAACTCCTTTCAGCATTCCTTACTGCCTACTTGCTACATGCTAGTGATTCTTGAATTCTCTTTTGAACCCATTGTAACATTGTTTGGGTCACTCATTAATGAGTTAAACAAAATCTTTGGCATTATTTTATATTTATAGGAGAGTTGTAAATTTATCTCTTTTCAAAAAATTATCTTTTGACAAAAGCTATACATTTTCTTCTAAATACTGCTTTAACTTCACCTTTCAAATTTCGACATACGATTCTTTCATTGTCATTTAAACTCAATAATTTCATTTATTTCATTTTTAACCCAAGGATCACTACTTTGGTCATCTATTTTTTAAACACAAAAAATATAGTTTGAGCTATCCTTTTCTTACTGATTTCTAACTTTATTGCATATGATCAAATAGGCTTCATTTATGTATTTATAACATTTCATCCCACAAAATTTTGAGGTATATTATAATGACAAGTGAAGTATTAATATAGTAGTATAGAAAAACGAAAATAAAAACTCAGGTCATTGGAAATTGCATTATAAAGCAGACCTCAGTGTGCATATAGGCTGGACCCACCTTGGCTACACACATTGCTATTGTCCAGGTGTATCTGGAGATGTCCAGGAAATGGTGGCATGGCTGAAGAAAGACTTATATTGGTGAAAAGAAGTTAGGATGAAGGAGTGTTTGAAGACCACCACCCCCACCCCGAGACAATCTCCAGGTTGGTAATTTGCTAGGAGGACTCACAGGATTTAGCATATAGTCATATTTGTGGGTATGATTTATTACAACAGATGGATATGAAGCAAAATCAGCAAAGGGAAAAGGCATATAGGGCAAGTTGGGAAATCTCCCAAGAGTCCTTTCCCAGTGGGGTCACAAGGAATGTACACAATTCTTCCAACAACAAGTAGTGACATGAGAAATGTTGTCTGCTAGGAACAGTCTTTGGAGACTCAGTGTCCAAGGTTTTTATCATCTGCCTCAACCTATCATGTACCTAAATTCCAGACCTCCAGAAGGGAAAGCAGGTGTTGAATATACACCACATCGTCTGTTTAGGTGCTGTGAGCCACTTTTATCCATTCTCAGGATGGTGGAAACCCTCCTGAAATCCAAGATCCAGGATGCAAGCAGGCAGGCCTTTCTAAGAAGAGCAGTCTCAGCCTTGCTCTATTAACTCATTTCTGCTTAAGGAACCTCTAGGGAGAGAACTCACACTGAGGGGATGGGGGTGGCTTTGAGAGCTGTCCCAGGAACAGACTAAAGAGAGTGGTGCTTCAGAGTGTAGCATAATGGCTATTCCCAGA
>RJWJ010042767.1:0-12888 GCA_004363605.1 Indri indri | reverse complement strand
CAGGACAAGGGCAGTGAAAGGTGGTCTTATTAATAACGTAACAGAGAGAAATAATCTATTAAACAGAAAGTAAGAGAAATAAACTCACAGTACAACTACCCTTTGTTTAATTAAAACGTGTGGCCTAAACTTATCTCTGAATTCTTTCTCAGCCTTGAAGAGCCCTAAGCGGACAGTAGGGTGCACGCTCCCTGCGCCAACTCTCTGCCTCAGTTCCTGCCAAAAACACCAGATTTCAAGGACTCAGATAACCCAGCCTCACAGAAAAAGAAATAAGGAACTCCCCGACGTCTCACAGCCACTGTTGTTATCAGTCTCCCGAAGCAGGAAAAAAAAAAAAAAAAAAAGCCACTTTTCCCTTTAAAAGCACCAGGCAACTTTCCTCGCTGCCTCCGGACATTTCTTTCCTCCCTCTGTGTGTCATGGACACTCCTTCTCTTTCTGTCTCTCTCTCTTTCTTGGGAAAATAAAACTTTTACTTCCGTATATCCTAATCACCGTCTGAGAATTCTTTCTCACCAGCGTATGAACTTCACACTCTTAACAGGCAACATCAGACGTTTTTGGTCTGGGGGTAAGGATAGGCAAACAGTATCTTAAAACAAGACTTGAAAAATTTCATGTTATTTCCAAATCCCGTTTCAGAGCTTTTTTTTTTTTTTTTTTTAAATAGCAATTTGAGCCCCTAAGAACATCCTCTGCAGCAGGTCGCCGCGTGGAGGGCGGCACAGAGAACCGGTGAGGAGCGCAGACGAGGGTTGGGTGTGGCTGGTCCTGCAGGCAAATGCCACGTAACCAGTGGCGCTGGAACTAACTTGACAAATAAGAAAGACGAGGAGTAGGGAGCGGGGGTCTCGGTGATAGGGCAGAAGGCTCAGGAGGAAGCAGACATCCTGAGCCCTGCAGTCCAGGGACGGTGAGGAGAGAGAGGAGACGGGGGTCCCGGGTGGGGCGCGGGAAGGATGGGAGGAGAGCAAGGTCACGTGACGCCCGGTACCCGGCCGCAGCGCCAAGGCCAAGGCAGGACGGCGAGAGCCGCGCCCCAACCTGGCCGCGGACGTCACGACGCCGAGGCGGACGCCGGGCCAATGGGAGGCCGTCACGGGCAGGGGCGGGGCCCGCGGGAGTCGGGCTGGGCCGCGCCGAGGCAGTTGGCGGAGTCCTGTGTGGCCGCCGCGGGGAGAACGAGAGCTGAGCGGGCGGCTGCGGACGCCGGCCTGCCCTGCGCCCCCCGCCCGCCTCTCCCATCTCCCGCATGGTGCCCACTGCCCCCTGAGCGGCTGCGGCGGCGCCGAGGCGTGAGGGACGTGCCGCGGAGGCGGCTCGGGCGAGGGTTCCCGGCGCCGGCACTTCCTCCTTGCGCTGCTCGTGCGCGGCCGGCTCGGCGGGCGGGATGGCGGCCGCGGCCCGGGGGAGCGGCCGCGCATCGGCGCCGCGGCTGCTTCTGCTCTTGCTGGTTCCGCTGCTGTGGGCCGGGGTCCGGGCCGGCCCCGACGAAGACCTTAGCCACCGGAACAAAGAACCGCCGGCGCCGGCCCAGCAGCTGCAGCCGCAGCCGGCGGCCGTGCAGGGCCCCGAGCCGGCCCGGGCCGAGGTGAGCGGGGCGGCGGGGGATGGGACGGGACCGGCGAGGCTGCGGAGCCGGCTGCGCCGGGTACCAGGCTCGGGCCCGCCGGGAGCGCCGCCTTCCGCCTGGGCGCGGGCTGGGGGAGGGGAGCCGGCCCCTGCTCCGGGTGGAAGGCGACGGGCTCGGCTTTTCCCGGTGAGGCCTGGCCTCGCCTCGCCGGCTCCTTCTGCGGGAAGGGAGAGGGGGAGCCCCACGGGGAGCCCTGTGCCAGCCTTTGGTTCCGGAGGACCGAGATGCTGCTCGGGAATGGGCGTGTTAATTGATTCAGATGTGTCATAGGGTAGCTGGAAATACCCATCCCAAGTAGAAAGTTTTTAACGGAAGGCAGCTGGGAGGCTTTTCGTAGTCCCTGAGGATAATTACATCGGCCGTTTCATCGTTGAAACAGTTTATCCAAAACCGCTTACCCAAATTCAGCTCGCCATGGCCTGTGATTTTTGCCAAATGGGTATGGATTATGAACCGTGACTCTCACTTCTTAAAAACGTGCTTTGGCTTGCAGGAAGTAGCCCTTAGGAACGCCAAGGAACGAACAGTCTTGGACTCTACAGAGTGCTGCAGCGGCGAGAGATGCCAAAACTAAATTTATAAGTAAATCAGAATCCTATATTTTATTTAGATGTAAATTAATTAACTTCTTAATCTGTGTTAATAGAATCACTCCTTTCTTAGTATTTGGCAGTGGCAGCGTTTTAAAATTTCTTCCCTCTACCAGTCTTGGGCCTTCTGGCCCTTTCCGATTTTGACTCCTGAATTCCAACCTCTTCAGTCTTTCCTAGAAGGGGCCGGTTTGGCATTCAACCCGCTACTCCCACCCAGGCTGTGTCCAGCTGGTCTCCATTTAGCTAATCTTCCTAAACATTGAATTCTACCATCTTCTCAGAAGTGCTCGGTGAATTGCTCCTGCGTGCTGATTTCAGCCCTGCCTCTTTAGCAGGTTGATGTTCAGGTTTCTTAATGAGTTTGCTCCAGCTGACCTCCAGCCACCATTCCCTTGCTCATATGCTATACTCAAAAAAGGATGTGCTTCAGGAACTCTTGGGACATGCCATGTGCTCCCTTGCCATGTGCTTCTCTCCCCAACAAAAGACTTCCTCAAAAAAAAAAAAAAAAAAAGACCTAGAGCTTGAGGGTCATAACCCTTCCCACCTTCAAAAACCAGTGGATTACCAACTCTCTGTGAAGTCTCTCCTAAGATTTCCTGGTTGAAAGTGATTTCTCTCTCCCCTGAATAAATGACTTTTCATTTTTTCATGTCGTTGCATGTTACCCTTGTTAGGTGTTTCCAGTTTTTTGTTTTGTTTTTCTGTGTAGGACTAGAGGATGCACATTTCTGAGAGGGTGATCTTGGTTTTAGGCAAATATCTTCTAAGAATTAGAGCTGACCCAAATGTGGCAATTGATCTTGAGAAATAATGAAATTCTCCTTACTGGAAGTACTCAGGAAGAAGTTAAATAACTGACTACCTATTAGGAAATTCCTGTGGGGGAAGGAAGCTGAGATTTAAAGTTACCATGAAGTTAAGATTCTGTGAGCCAGTTGCGTACTCACAGCAGCCCGTTAAGCAGGTAGAGCAGGTACCATTTCTCATTTATAGATGAGGAAGTCTGGGTTTGGAAAGAGTGATATTTTAATGTCAGAGCTAGAAGCTAGTTCTCAGTAGAAGCAGAATTAGAATCTGGATCTCTGTGCCTTAGGAGGTTTTATTAGTATTCCTTATATCATCCTAGAACTCTTTTAAACTATTTTATTTAATTCATTAATGGATTTTAATGGTTTATTGTATAGGATGCTGATGTAGGGCTTTGATCCTGATGGCTGGCTTTCCCTTTCCCCTTTTTTGGGTTCCAGGGGGTTAACATTTTCTTTCTTATGGCATGTTTTCACATGCATCCTGGTGCTTTAGGTTCTTGCAAGTTGCTTACATGCTTTATCTGTCCCCACTAGCTTTTGGGTGTCTTGAGAGCATGGCTGTGGCTTATTCTTTCTTTGTCCCTTCCATAAGACCTTACCTATTCTTGGCATTTATTAAATAATTTTCTAAGAATGTATTGAAGCGTTTGCATCTCAAGTTCATATCAGCTACTAAATACCTTTATGGAAAGACTGGCTATAAAATAAACTCAACCAGAAAAACAGCTATTTTTAATAGTATTTATCCAACCTTTTTTTTTAGTTGCTAAAGGATTCCCTAGACGGAATTAAGAAATTTATCATCTGCTGCCTGGAAATGTGTTTATGTCCATTAATGGATTGGTGTTGGTTTAGAAAATTTAATTTCAATTGATTATATAGTAAATTCTAGGACTCTTGTAAAGTTTTTTAAAAAAAAAAGGAAAGAAAGATCAAAAGTATTAGAACTTGAGAGTAGTAAATGTCCCATGATAACAGAGAGATGTAGTACAGATCAGGTCAGAGGTGTACAAGAAATGTGAGTCTCTTTTTTTTTTTTTTTTCTTTTTTTTTCTCACCGTCTCAACCCAGCTTTTCCCAACTTCGTGAAGAACTGGGAAGAGAAGGCGGTGTGAGTCATTGAACATGATGAGAAGCCAGGGCGGTTAAGTCCACCGGTGGGGGGCGGAGTAGCGAGTGGGTTTTCCTGTCTTTCTTCCTTTGCTCGCCCCACCGTCCCCAGCCATTCAGGAGTGGGGTTCCCATTCTCTCTGCTCTGCTTGTCACTCCTGAGCTCCACTGACCGTACTTGACATGTCCACTTCTGAAATGGAACTGAAATGCTGATTCATGAACTTGACTCTCAGTGTTCATCATTGAGCCCTCTGTCATTTAACTCGGTATCGGAAGTTTATTTTGAAACAATACCTGATTGGGGGTTAAGAAACTTTGTGTTTGAGAGTGTAATTTCCCAGGCATCTCATCAAAGTTTTAGTCATCTTGTGATTTTAAAGATAGAAATTGCTGTCAGTGTAGCTATCAATACCCTATTAAGGCAGCTGGGAAAAATATAGCCATGCAAAAATGAGGCCACAGTGGTATAGAAACGTGTCCAGTGACCATCTTTAAGTGGTCTTGAGGATCCTTGTTTTTAAAAGTAGAGATGTGGCGGGAAGGGGCAGGTACAATATGATATGATTTTTCCCTTTAATATTTTCATGTGTTCTTGTTGTGGTTCTTTTTAGTTAGGCATGTATTCTAGTTTCTTATATATTATAGCACAATATAATTGCCTTGTTTTAATTATATTTTCATGAAACTTTTTGATATGGCTCAAGTACTTTTTCCTCTATCTACAGTACTACAGAATGGTGAAAGAGATTTATTTTTTACATATTTTCTAAACTGTTAGAAATGTCATTTGCTTTTTTTGTCTACTTGTTGGAGATAAGAAATGATCAAAATACAGTTCAACAGCTGTTGAAGCAAGGGTTCAGCATTGCTGAATATCTTTAAGTTCCAACTGATTTGCTTTGCAATTACATGCAATACATCTTTTAAAAGGGTAGGATATTTAAATTTAACTTTTTTTATGCCACTGTACGAGTGGACTTCTGAAAATGGAGGGGGAAATCTCCCTCCTTCGTTGGTAAGCATTCAAGTGGAAGGTACATTATGAAAATGTAGTTGTACCTTACAGGGTGTTTTAAAGGGAAGTAACTGAACTTCGAACAGGGCTTTCTCCTTTGGGTATGTATTTTCTCCATAATCAGGCTAAAAAGAAGTTGAGGAAGTTCACTCTGAACTTACTAGTCGGGATTAAACCCCAATTTACAAACCCATGGAAAAAAAGTGCTGTCGATTACTTTGATCCTTTCTTTTATAAAGTAACTTATAATTTACTGCGTATTCTGGAAGTCCAAAGAACTACTCTGGTTGTATAGCACCATTCATAAAGTCACAACATCTTATCACCTGACCCAGTACAAGTGGTTGTTATCATATTTTTTACTTTACTGTTTCTTGGCATTTTCTTCTATTTGTTATGTTTTAACTGTGAGAACACCTTCCACAGAAAACCTTAAACCTTTTTTCATTTTCATTAAGTTGCAGTCGTACTCCATCCAGTCCAACCACCTAAAATTCTAGTCTCTTCACAGCTAAGATTGAGGCCACCAGGTATGAGGACTCCTACTCGTAATTGCCTTCTCGGAATGAAATTATTAGGTTTCTGAATTTATTTGGTGGTATATTCTGTCTTCAAAACAATTCATTAAAAAATCAGCGAAACCAAATACATTTAATAAACTTTGTAACTAAATCCATAAATACATTTACTATAAAACAATAATAAAAATAAAGTTGTTAAACATTCATTAAAATTAAAATGTGGCCAGGTGAGGTGGCTCATGCCTGTAATCTTAGCACTTTGGGAGGCCAGGGCGGGGGAGTTCCTTAAGCCCAGGAGTTTGAGACCAGCCTGGGCAATATAGTGAGACCTATCTCTACAGAAAAATTTTTTTAAGAATTGGCAGGGTGGCACATGCTTGTAATCCTAGCTACTCGGCAGGAGGCCAAGACAGGAGGATCACTTGAGCCCCAGAGTTTGAGGCTATAGTAAGTTCTGATTGCACCACCGCACTCCAGCCTGACTGACAGAGCGAGATTCTGTGTATAAAATAAAGTATATTCTATAAAAGGTAATTGTTAGATATATATTCTAATATGATTTAGCAAGTAACATTAATAAAAAAAATTTTAAAAAACTAAACCATCCACAAATAAAGGCCTAATAGTGAAAATATACAATAAAATATTATTTTATTTCTAATTTTAATGAAATCTTTTGAAATCAGGTTTACCCCTGGTGTTTAAGTTGCATGTGTATTTTTGTGCACATTTTTACAGCTTTTGAAAAAGCTTTTCCTGACTGCGTATCAGGAAGTAATATGAAGGAGACAGCTGTAAGCTAATTGTGAGCATTTTCCCAACTCTTTTATCTTCAAATAATCTCACCTCTTGTTTAATAACTTTTGTTGAGCAACTTTGTTTTTGTTTTTTTGCAGGGACATCATTCTTTTTCTTGGTAGCAAGCTGTAGATTTTGTTTCAAAGAAAGCATCTTCATCTCTAGTTTCATCAAGTGTAGCTGGAGATTCCGATGCAGGTATCTGTATCAGTTTCAATACAGTCACATTGTGTTCATTCGAACTCCAGAACTAGACTAGGAATTTTTTTCTTTGTTGATATTAATTTTCTTCTTGAGGATCATGAAACTATAAGAGAATGCTTTTCCTATGAGGATACTTTTTTTCCTATTTTTTAAAAATAATTTTTCAGTTTGGAATTAAAATTTTAATTTTCAGTGGAGAAGAGCTTTATTCAGTAAGTTTTGTTTTTTTTTTTTTAATTACAAATTGTTGATCCTGCTCTCAAGGTCCAAAATAAGTTGTATTTTAGACATTAAAATACTGAAATGGTATTTATATCAAGAAAAACACTAGTATTTCATTACTTACTATGGTAAAGCACTGTGTAACTGAATAGTGGGATACGAAAATTGGAATTGAATTCACTGCATCTGAGCCTTCTGTATGCACCTAAATAATCGCTTCTTTGCCTGTGCTTTCTGTGCTTTTCATGTTTTGGACAAAACTATCGTTCTTTCCATCTCTCCTGTCTATGTCCATGTTCCTGTTTTCTTCTGACTTCCTTAATGCCTTTATTCTCTCACTTTCTACTGGTTCCTTTCTAGTTGCTTACACATGTTCACAGGTTTCTCCTATTTTGGGAAGGAAAAAAGGTCATTCATTTAACCCTACTTGACTATATTAGCTTCTTTTTTTTCAGTTTTATAAACCAAACTTCTAACTAGGGGATTAGCTGCTTTTTCACTTTGCTCTAGTCTTTCATTATCTGGCTTCAGTCCTGCCTTTTTGTTGAAATTCCATTTTTGAAGGATACGTGTAACCTAGTCAATTGCTAAATTCAGGGATCTTCAGTTCTCGTTTGACACTGTTAAGTCTCCACTTTTTTAAGAGTCCATCTCAGCTATATGGACTTGGCAAAATTATTTAAGCTTATTTGGCTTGAGTTTCCCCTGATGTGTTAATTTGGGATTACAGCTCTTAAATTTTTTGAGTATCAAATGAAACAATGTATATGAAAATACCTGTCATCTAGTTAGTAGCTCAGTGAGTCATAGTTGTTCTCACCTTGATCATTTATAGTGCTTTACTTACTGCCTAATGCTCTAAATATCTAAGACAGTTTTTTTTTCTATTTTTCTATCTTTTTTCCTCCTCCTACCCCCTTCCCTAAATAAAGACTAAGGCTCATTTTTTGAACTTTATCTCTTTGCCTTATCCCTTGGAAATCTCATCTACTTGCAAAGCTCTAGCTGATAAATTTAGGCTGCCAGCAGCCAGATACAGTAAGTCCTTACTGTCCTCAAGTAGGTTCTTGCAAACTGTGACTTTAAGTGAAATGACATACAGAAAGTCCTTGAAGGACATTTTTCTTGAACATGCATTTCATTATAATGTTGATAAGAAGAACAAATTTGTTTCATTATATGTCATTTTGCTTGAAGTCAGTTTCCAAGAATCTATCCAGGATGTTAAATGAGGACTTACTGTACATACCTTGAGGCTGTCCTAGCCTAAACTCTGGTGACCCGTTTCTGATGATCTCTTGGAAACCTTCATTTGAAAGGCTTTTATCGCGTCAAATCGAACATGTCTGAGACCAACCCACTCCTCTTTCCCGCATAACCTGTTAGGAATACTGGTATTTCTCCCAGTCAGCCAGGCAAAAAAGCTTCCCCACCATCCTTGGTCCCCTCCCCCGCCCCCACTTTCTCTAAAGGTCTGTTGATTTTTCTCCTTTCCTCCATGTGCAGAATCCTTTCCTTCTCTAATTTGTCCTCAACTTGGGTCTTGCGCAGCTGACCTCCAGCTAATTGGTACAGTGGATGGTATTGTTCACTCTGTGTGCCCTGATTATTTATTGATCACAGTGCCCAAGTCGTATTTATGTCTTGCACTCAGAAACCTTTAAGGGCTTCCCTCTTTCCTGTAAGTGAGCCCATAAACGTACAGGATTTTCATTCTGTGCTCAATGTATCTTTCTCATCTTGCCCCAACCATTCATCTGATGGTTTACTCCCTGTTCTCAGAACATACCTGTATTCTTTCTCATCGTCAGTCCAGAAAAGAGGTAAATGCGTATACTCTTGATGTATTTTCAAGTTAGCCACTTGAGGGTGACTAGTACTGAATCCCACTGAAATCAAAGATTGCCCCACAGATGTTTAACTCCCCCTTACTTGCAGGTAGCGAATGGGTAGGTGCAGAGCAGGGCTTTCTGGTTGGACCCGCCTGAAGCCAGAACAGTCTGTAAGAAACTGGTCTCCCATAGCTGGAGTAAGAAGTTAGGCCAAGAGGTTTTTGAAGTGGTGCACAAGTGTCTGTAATAATGTGCATGTTAAAAAAATCGAGAAGGTAAAGAATGTAGAGTGAAAGTTATATCTCTTTTCCATCTATTCCAGAAAAAGTTTGCTCACCCCCCTGTAGTCATTCTGGCTTCTTCCCTGGAAGAAACCATTATTAACTTGATTCTTGAGATTTACAGTTGTGTGCATATTGTATGTACCTACCTACACTGCTCCTCCCACACACATATGTACATACATAAACGTAATAAATGTGCTTTTTCAACTTAAAATTATCTTAATGGTTTTTCCACATTAGTATATATAGGTCGTTCTTATTTTTGCTCCATTAATATTCCATTACTTCAGTCTACCATTTAACTAGTTTCCTATTGATGGACATTTTGTTATTTTGTCCTTTTTTATTATGAATGATAGCCTTACATTGATACATGTTTTTAACACAAAATGATCAACTCTGAGTGTTCCTGTGTTAAACTTTGTTTCTGTCATGTGCCTGCCATGACTTCATTGCCCACAGGATACGTTCAGTTTTAATGTACAGGGGCAGGATATTAAGGGCTAGAGTTATGTGGATAGTTCTTGCTCAAGAGGGTCTGCTTGTGTTAGAGCTTGAGGGGCCTAGATGAATAGGGGAATGATAAAAAGGAAGTAGGAAGGGGGACGTAGGGCTGTGACTGAAGGGTCGTGGTTGGCAAAAGCTTGATGCGCTCTCAAGCTGCGCTGCCCAGTGCTGTGGCCGTGAGCCGTGAGCCGCTCTTGATCTGGGGCTAGTTCAAGGTTGAGATGTACACACCGGAGTCTGAAGACTAAGTATGAACAAAAGAATGTTAAAACATCTCAGTAATTTTTAGAATGCTGCTTATAATTGAAATAGTAGTGTCTTGGATATATTGGGTTAAATAAAATATTATTTAAAATAATTTAACCTGTTTTCACTTTTAAAAATATGGCTACGAGAAAATGTAAGACTGCATTACGTGGCTCATCTTTGTGGCTTGCGTTATTTTTTATTAGATGCTGATGCTCTGGTTCGTCTTTCAGGATGGTGGGTAAGGTTCCTTTTGGGAACTGGTGTGTGATTAGATGAGGACTGCTGGATAGTTACCATAAGTATTTGGATTTTACGTTCTAGGTGTAAAAAGACCATTACAGTTTCTTAAACAGTGAAGTAACGTAATGAAAATAGTTTCAGGAAGATTAAGCTGGTCATATTGTGTGGCGCTACAAAAACTTTAATAGAGTGCTTGCTGTGTACTAGGCATCATCCCAAAAGGCCTTATTTGTTTAATTTAATTTAATCCTCCCAACAACTCTGAGGTGTAGGTGGCGTCTACCTTGCAGATGAACTTGAGTCACAGGGAAGTGAACTTCCTGGCCCAGGGTCGCACAGTCACTGACGATGCCTTGATAGGAACCCAGGCAGCCCGATTCTGGAGCCTGCTTCCCTGTGTCACAGTGAAGGTGAATTAGACAAAGGAGATGGTCCTTGCACACAGCAAGCAATGAATGTATGATAACTGAAGATTTTCGAATCCTATTATTATTTTAATTTAAAAAAATGTTCTGTCTTCACAGAACTGTGATACTTCTAAGTTCTTATTGCCATGGTTGGTCGTTTACCAGTATGATTCTGGCCATCCAGGACTGGCTTAACATGTAACAAAAGCCATAGGTTGATTTTTCTTGTGTTCTATATATAGGAAGGTTTTGAGAGTACGCAGTTTTTTGGTTTACAGTCCTATATTGCTTAATGGTGGGGATACAGTCTGAGAAATGTGTTAAGCAATTGTATCGTTGGGCAGTTTTGTCATTATGCGAACATCATACCAGTGTACTTAGACAAACCTAGATCGTATAGTCTACTTCACATCTAGGCTATATGGTATAGCCTGTTGCTGCTAGGCTACAAACCTCAGTGGCATGTTACTGTACTGAATACTGTAGGTAGCTGTAACACAGTAGGTATTTGTGTATCTAAACATATCTAGACATAGAAAAGGTACAGTAAGAATATGGTATTAAAATCTTATGGGAGCTGGTCCTAGTGCGGTGGTGTTTACAACTAATTGATCACAACCAGTTACAGATTCCTTTGTTCCTTCTCCACTCTCGCTGCTTCACTTGACCAGCCTTAAAAAAAAAAACTTAACGGGAACCACCATTATATATGTGTTCCATCATTGACCAAAACGTTGTTGTGTGCACGTGACCGTACTCCTAAGGCAAATGTTATTTTATGTCTACATTTCACAGAGGAACAGAGATTAAATAATGTGGCCAAGATTTTATGGCTGGGAGTTATAAAACCATGAGAATATGTAGTTGTGATCACTATGATGTTGGATTTAAAAAGTAAACATTTCCCGATAGAGCTTAGAGCTAAGTGATCATAAATGGTGTATATTTATTCCTAAAATTTCTCTTAGATTTCAGATCTTGAAATTTTACAGTGAAGTTTCTTCATATAAAAGGTATATCCAGGAGGAAAAAGTGTTAGGGAGAGCTGAGTTGAAATGCCTTTGTTTTTTAGGATGCTCGATACTCACAGGATGTTGGAAGAGAAAGGAAGCTCATGTTTAAGGGAACATCAGCGTGGAAGGAGCGTAGATGGACCCGTGGTAGCGGAGAGAAGGCAGAAGCCCTTGAAGTGGTGTCCTTGCTTCGTCCAGAGCTGGCTGCCCAGGCAGCAGTTTCTGAATTGTTAAATTTCCCCAATATTTAGCTCAGAATTCTAGTCTTAAAGGTGATGCTTACATTCTTCTGATCTTTACTGTGACATTTGGTGTCAGGTTTGTGTTACACATTAAGGAATGACATGAACAGTAAGAATTCAGAATTTTATTTTTACTTTGATGTCTGACTGGGGCCTTTACCGGTACTTGTTTTCACCCTGTCCAAAATGACTGTGTTTTGGGGTTTCTTTTTCTTATTTATCTTTTAGGTATGTAGAGATTCAGAGCCTTTAAAGTTAATTAAAAATAATTAGAATAGAAAGAGACCTTTAGAAGTGACTTATCTAGCCCAGGGTTTCTCAATCTGAGAACCGTTGATGTTTGGAGAGAGAATTCTTGGCTGTGGAGGGGCTGCCCTGTGCATTGTGGGACATTCAGCAGCATCTTTGGCCTCCACCCACTAGATGCGAGTAGTTCCCTTTCAGTTGCGACAAGCCCAAAAATGTCTCCAAACGGAGCCAGATGCCCCCTGGGAGACAAAATTGCTCTGGCTGAGAACCACTTGTCTAGCCCATTTCCTGTAAGCGGTAGTTTCCTTCTCTGGCGCTCAGGCCGTGCGAAGAGAGAATTTACCACCTCTTCTAGCAGTCCGATCCAGCTTCAGCTGGCTCTGCCGAGATAGAAATCTCTTCTGTTAGCCTTAAACCTGCCTCCTCTAACTTTTTATTCCACCTCTGGGACCACAGAGAGTGGACTGAACAGTAGACTCACATACAGACCTTCCCAAGTACTGGAACACAGACCCCTTGTCCCTTCTTCGTCCCTCATGGGAGTATGTTAGAGCCAAGTCAGCGACTTTTCGTAATGGGCCAGACAGTAAACGTGTTAGGTTCTCAGGCCTCATATTCCCAGGCTACGGAAGGCCTGTTGCATAGTCTTCCTTCCTTCCTTCTTTCCCTCCTTTCGTCTGTCCTCCCACACGCCATCCTGCCTCTCTCCCTCCCTCCCTCTCTCTCCCTTTTTATTTTTCACAAACTATTAAAACTGTAAAAATATTCTTCGCTCTCACAGGCTGGGTTTGGCCTCAGGAGTGACTTGCCAGTCTCTGGTTCCAGACTCTCTCTTCCATCTCTGGCGATTCTCAGAGGGCAGTGCCTTCTTGGAGTGTGGTGCCTCAGAGCCATGTACAGAACCCTGGGGAAGGCTGAACAGCACAGAGTAACATTGAACTTGTCACTAAC
>RJWJ010042766.1:0-12902 GCA_004363605.1 Indri indri | reverse complement strand
GATGATGTAGGGCTTTGTAAACAAGGAGAAAGGGTTTAGATTTTACACATGGCACAAAGGGAAGCCATTAGAGAGGTTTAATGTTGGAGGGGATGATTTTTATCTTTGCGAAAGATCAAAGAAGGCAAAAACAGAAGCGAAAGTTATTATAAAAACCTCTGTGACAGTGTGATAGCCGTAGAAACAGAAAGCAGGTGAATTTAGAGCCATGTTTTGGAGGTAAAATTATCAGATGGGTGAGGGAAAGAGGAATCAGGAATAATTTCTTTGCTTTTGGCATGCTCTGAAAAGATTAATATAGAGTAGGATAAGCGTATATCCATCTCCTGTCTGCTTAACTAATGGTCCTGGCTTCTGTCCTCAATCAAGTTTCAAACTCTTGCTACCAAAAGACTCAAGTGTAAGACGCAATTCTGTCTCCCCTAAAGGAAAAGAAGAAGGAGGCAGATGTCACAGGCACGAGGAGTGCGCACCTCTGCCACCCAGTGAAGAGGTAAACGGCAAATACGCACCAGTGGAAAGGCACGGCCACGGGGATGAGAAAGAGATGGCGTCCTTTGGGGAGGGCTGGGGGCAAAACTTCAATGAAGCCCACCTGGTGATCAAAAACAAATCTCTCTTCCACGTCTGCCTTTTCCATTTTCATTGCTCACATTCTACTTCCCTACTCCCTGGGCTGCTTCTCTGTGTCTCTATTTTTCTTACTTCTGAAATCCTTTTCATTTTGCCCTTCATCGTCATCATCGTCATGTCATCTGCATCACCCACCTTCATTGCCACTATTATTTACTGAGTACTAAACCGGCAAAAATGTATTGTCTGAATTATTTCTCCCAACCTCCTTGTGAGGAAGATGCGATGAACCCTCTTGAAAGGTCCTTTGGCTTTGGCGAGATGCCGCAGGTCGCCCAAGGTTACCAGGCCAGGAAGGAGCAGAACCAAGATGCGCATCCGTAGGTCTGCCTGAAGCTAAGCTGGTGCTCTCTCCCTGCCCTCCCCGGCTCTGTGGCTCCCCTCTCCTTCCCTGGCACTCACTGTCATTTCTCGTCTTACCCTCCCGCCCCCTCTCTCTCTTTCTTCTCTTCTTGTTTTCCCCAGGCCTTTCTCCCTCTCTCCAGACTCGTCTCCTACTTCCCTCCTCCACTGTATTCAGACCATTCCTGCTCGGTTCCTCTCCCCCATCTTGCCAGCACTAATCTGAAACTTGGTGTCATTGCAAACAGAAAATAGAAGCCATAGACTATTTGAGCTGAAAGGACTTCAGCAGCAGAGCCAAGACATAAAAGCAGGTCAAAGTAGCTTCCACTCCACAAAATCCCTGCTCCTCACACATAAGTACAGATAGAGGCAGAAACTACATTTCTCATTGTCACCATGTGGGTCCTGCCTCGCTCCTTTGCCCAGAGCCCTGCTGTTTGCAGAAACCATTCCTGTGGCCCTGACCTCCCAGTCAGTCCCTCTGTACTTGTGGGAACTTTGTCACATGCCCAACCAGGGTTCTAAGCACTTAAAGGCTTGTTTTGTGTCTCCCCACATCACCCGCCATGTATCATTCAAAATAAAAATAACACTGAGCCAAAAAAGGAAGAGAAAGTTAAAAAATATATATATATGATTATCCCAAAATACTTCTTTACTTAAATATGCATATCTCAACTTCATTCCAAAAAATATTCTTACCTCTAGTTTTCTATTGCCCCAAGTACAGACTTAATCTGACTACCGGGAAATTGAACTACATAATGAATATGGCCGGAAAATGGCTGGGGGCAGGTTGAGTGTGTCCATCTGAAAAGGAGCAATGCAATAAAGTAATAAACATCCGTGGTACTCACTCTGAGCTAGACAGGGGTGTAGTGGTTTACGCGTAGTCCTTACAACAAACATTTTCGATAATTACTAATATTATTCCTATCCTACTTATAAGGCAGTTAAGTCTCTGGGATAATAAATAAATTTCCAGGGGTTGATCCTGGTTCTCTTGTCTCTGTAGCTTGAGTGAGCTTTTATCCCTGCACATCCTGCCTTAAAAACAGTGTGGACATGTTGGGTTTTTTTTTTTGCAAATGTTTTGTATGTTAAAACATTTAGAGGCTGGGCACAGTGGCTCATGTCTGTAAGCCCAGCATTTGGGGAGGCCGAGATGGGAGGATTGCTTGAGGCCAGGAGTTTGAGGCTGCAGTGAGCTATGATTGTACCACTGCACTCCAGAGTGGGTGACAGAGCAAGACCCTGTCTCTAAAAAATTACAATTAATAATAACAAATAAAAAACACTTAGATGACTATGGCATTATTGTCTTAACTTATTTCTCTTTTTCTGAACAAACTTTCAGAAAGTTGTTATGTTAGAACTTCATCAGCAGCACTTTTGATAATACTAATAAGAAATATCATGGCTATAAAACAAGCTATTCTAGATATCCTTATGCCCCTAGCTTTCCACGTTTTTTAGTATCTTTATAAGCCACTTCTTCAGGTCATATGACACGTTTAAAAAATGAAAACACAGAGGAATTTATCTTTGAGGTGGCCTTAGGCTTTAAATGTGTGCTTTAGGATTTGCAACCCATAAACCTTTGTACTAATAACACAAGAGAAATCTCCAGTAATTTCCTGTGCCACTAGTATGACCACTGAATTTAGATTCCCATGTTAATTGGTTGTAGCCATTTCTCAAGTGGTTCAATGGCAGATGGCAAGTATTCATATTCCAGGCCCAATGAACATCTCTACCAGATACAGAAATCCATCCAGGAGGTAATGATTACAGAGTGGAAGGAAAGTATGGAAAGAGAGAGGCTCAAAAGCCATCTCTCTTTATTCAAGTGGGGAAAAGTGAAACCCAGAAGAATACAGAAAACTGTAGAGGACATTCCGGGGCCTATTTTACTTCCCCATAATGAAACAAAAGCTCTTCAACCAGCAACTGGATGAGCAGGTGTCTTTCCTCTGCTACCCGCTTGAGCTGAGAATATACCCGAAACTACAGAAGCAACTCTTTGGGGATGCCTTATTGTATCTTGTTTAAAACCAATGAGCAGTTCAATATTCCTTTGTTAGTTCTTGCTCCCAGCTTATTTTATATTCATGAAAAACTGATATGTGTTGCACTCTCTCTAAAAATGGGAACACATTCTGAGCATGTGGTGAGGATTTCTAATCACAGACAGTGATTGGGAAATACAAGACGCTTGTGTGAAGGTGGGATAAACACACCCAAACACAGGTAAATCTTAAGTCTTGCTTTACTGTGTACGCAGCAATATTGGGAATACACTTTAACAGACAACGTGACATAGGTACTTCTACAACGATGTGAACTAATTATTCAACATCAATACTTTCAGAATTCTCATGTATTTTAGATTGAATGATAAATTATGATATTCATATAATGTGATTAAATAAGCAGTTCATCTGATCCAATTACCAGAGAATTTTAATTCTATGTTCATTATTCAAATTAGTGATCTAACACTTGAATTGTGTGCTCAACATTCAAATAAGTGATTTGATGATATGGTTTCATGAACATTCATAGCATTTGGTAAAGACAAGTGGAAACAAACCTTGTGGAAAGAACACATTCGAAAAAAATCAAAAACAACATCACTCATGCACAAAGTGTATTTTTTCTGAACAAGCATTGATTGGTTTGTGCGGAAAAAGGCAAAAAATATCTCTCTTATAACTCAAATAATGTCCTCAGTCAGGTAATATTTTCCTTGTCTCCATATATTTTTATGGTTTGTATTATCACTTGCTATTTATAGAAAGACACACTAGGTACTTTGACATAGAACTTGCAGAATTTTCCTTCTGCGCAGAACTCGTGGTTGGTGACTTCCTGTCCCCAGCAAAGCTCAGAACAGTGGTAGCTGCACAACACAGCCCATACGAGAATCGACCATTTCAAAGATGCGTTTGGTATAATCTCAACAGGTTTACAAATTAGCCTGGGGGCTTCTGCAGTCACAGCTACCATTTAAAAGGAACTGTGTGTAAGTAACCCTTTCTGAATTGTAGGAGAACTCAAAACTTCATTTGACAATTTCCTAACTATCCAATTCATTTCCACCAAGGAACATGGCATCGACAACTCTGAATCAAGGGGAATCTCAGCAACCATAGATTTCTTTCATCATGGAATTAATACAGAAATAGCAAAGCTCAAAAATACAGTTGCTGCTCAAAAATTACACACTTGTATCGTCTGGTGTCTATGCTACCATTTATTTAAAGGTAGATTAAATTTTTGATTAAATGAGAAAGACAGCTTTGAAAAGTCTGGATACACAAAATCAAAGCACAACAGCCAGACCTTGTACTTAGTTCAGATATATCTATGTAACATTTTTATTCTACCTTTATAAGCTAGAAACACCATGCAAAAGAGAGAAAACATTCATTTCTTTTTCTATTTTCCGTTTCCTAGAATTTCCTGGCTACAATTATCATTTGAGTTCAAGCATAGAAATATTACTTTTTCAAGTGGATTCACTGTTCAGAAAAACTTCTGATACCTTGTACATTTAACATCTCCCACAATCCGGTTTAATTTGCCCTGTCCATCTTACCTCTCATCACTTACTTGTTTGTTCATTCATTCATTCACCGCTTACTCAACAAATTTCCCAATCTCTAACCCCAAGGCCTAGTCCACAGCAGGACCACAAACATTTGTCAGCTAATTAATTGATTTCTGATACCTCCCCACCTACCACCCAGAATACCCAGGAAAGATATATCAGTTACTGTCACTATTATCCCAGGAGAATTTCCAGGATACATGCAGCATTCTCTTGCCTAAGAGTTTAGTTTTCCATGTTTCTCCATGGATTTGTTCAATTTGCCTCCATTCACAGGTGAAAGCCTCAAGCTCATTGTTAAATGGATGAACCCAGAAATACAAACACCAGAAAACCCTGCAAGTGAAATCATGAGAAGCTCACATCCCTCTAAGCTTGGAGTAAACAAGTCGCCTATTGCTCATCTCCAGAATTTAACCATCCGACTTTAACAAAACTACTGCTTACAGAAAAAAAAAAAAAAAAAAAGAGAGAGGAATCCAGAACTATGGCAAAAAGTCAAGAGAAATACCTAAAATTACCCTCATCTATCGTTTTCTACCCGATAGTCCTGATACATAACTGTTCCTCCAGCACTCTTCCCCATCACAAAAATGAATGACTAATAAACATCATTCTCCCAATGCCAATGCCCCAAATCTAGGAATCATCATCAATCCTCTCCCGCAACTTCTAATCCAGAATTTCTCAACCTTGGCACTGTTGACATTTTGCGGGGTTAATAATTCCTGTTGGGGCTGGGTGGGGGCTGTCCTGTTCGTCATAGATGCTAAAGCAGCATCCATGACCCCTACATGCTACTAGCACCTCCGCAACCATTATAACCAAAAATGTCAGCAGACATTTTCAAATATCCCCTGGGGTTGAAAAATCACCCCTAGTTGAGACCCATTGAATATAACAAACAAGTCCTGAAAGCTGAAATTCCAAAATTTATCCTGAATTTAAATATCTCTCACAAAATCTATCCCATGACTTAGATCTAAGCCCTAGGTTCTTTCACTTGGACCACTACAATAGCATCCTCTTCCATCTGTTCTCTGCTCTACAGGCAGTGTGATCTTTTTACAACCTCGATTAGGTTATGTCATTTCTCTTCTTAAAACCTTCCAATGGCTTCTTGCTATACTGGGAACTTCTCACCCTATCACTTCCTGGCACCCTTCCCTTCTTCATGATTTTCTAATTTCACCTGCTTTTACACCATTTTTCAAACATACCAGGTTTTCCCCATGCTAGGATATTTACACATGCTATAATGATTCTTTTGTAGTATTCAAGTCTTTTTCTCAGATATCATTTCTCTGGGAGTTCTTCCCAGAACATCCTATGCAAATAACTCCTATTTCCCTAAAATTCTTAATACTATTACCCTGTATTACTTATTGTTGTAGTTACATCTGTCATCTCTATTTGAAATTATATTATTTGTTCATGTTTTGCCTGTCACACTTACTGTGGTGTAAGCTCCGTGGCTGGGGGTACCTTATCCATCTAACTCATTGCTATATCACCCATGGCCTAGAGCAGCCACTTGGAACATAGTAGGTATTAATAAATATTTGTTGAATGAATAAATAGTGCTCAAGCAGTTGGACTTTCATAGGTAAAAAAAAAAAAGAATCTAAACCTCATACCTTATTCAAAAATTAACTAAAAACAAACAAACAAACAAAACGCCATGGATGTCACTGTAAAATGTAAAGGTGTAAAACTTTTATAGAAAAATAGGAAAAAAATCCATGGGACCTAGGCTATGCAAAGGGTTCTGACTTGACACTATGAAAGAAAAAATTAATAAATTGGATCTTATCAAAATTAAAACGTTTTCATCAATGAAAGATCTCATCAAGAGGATGAAAAGACAAGCTACAGAGTGGGAGAAAATATTTGTAAACCACATATCTGACAGTGGACTAGTATCCAGAATATATAAAGATTTCTCAAAACAGCAGTTAAAAAAAGGGAAAAAGACATAAAGAAACATTTCACTGAAGAGGATGTAAGATGGCAAATAAGCACACGAAAATATATTTGACTTCATTTAGACATCAGGAAAATGCAAATGAAAAGCACAATAAGATATCACTATACATCTTTCAGAATGGCTAAAATAAATCTTAGTGATAATATCAAATGCTGGTAAAAATGCAAAGAAACTGGACCACTTATATATTACTGATGGGAATGGAAAATATCAGAACCACTCTGGAAAATAGTGTGGTAGTTTCTTATAAAAATAAAACATGCAATTATCCTAAGACCCAGAAATTGTGTACTTCGGCATAAGAGAATTGAAAATTTATGTGTCCACAAAAACCTATGTATAGTGTTCATAGCAGCTTTACTTGTCATAGAAAACACTGGAAACACTCTTAATGAGTGAATGGTTAAACAAACTGTGGTACGTCATGCTATGGAATACTACTCAGCAATGAAATGTATAAGCTATCGATAACTGCAGGACTTGGACGCATGTCCAGGTTTGGAGGAATTCTGCCAGGATGACACAACCTGATCAAGGCACAGAGTTTTGTGAAGCAGCAAGGCTGGATTTCAGTGTCTACTATCCTCTTGGTTTTGAGTGCTCAATGGTAAGGCACAGTGCTAGCAAAGAAAGGCATACAATTTACTCTGGATATTACCCGTGTAAAATGTATGTGGCCCATTGGACTTGAATAAAATGAGTTAAAAATCATAAAAGCCTTTTATTAATAAAAACCAGGAATGTGAGTGACTTTTTGCTTTATTGGTTGTTGTTGTTATTGATCAAATCAAAACATGCTTGATCAGATCCGCAAAATAAAAGCTGTAGTTTCTGCATTGTTAAAGTAAGAGAAAAAGTTTAATTGCTCCAACATGCAAGAAAGAATTCTCAGAAGTTTGGCAGATTTTCCAGGGGCATTTGAAGCTTTAGTGCATTAATAGAGGGAGGAAACATCCATCTCATGGCCTAACAGGATTGATCGTTTATTCTGAAGTTATGATTTCAACCAGGGACTTAAAAATCAAAGAGATCTAGGTTCAAGCCTGGGTTCTGTTATTTGTTTAGATGTGTGACCTTGGGCAAGTTAGTTAATCTCTCTAAACTGTAATTGCTAAAACTTGCTAAGCCTCATCTCTAAAATAAAGACAATAGTCATAACTACTTCATTTAGTTGTTTTGAGAATTAAATTAGAAAATGTGAAGAAGCCAAACTTCCAAATCTTTCAAAATTAATGCAAAATACTTAGCACAATGGCCACATGGTAAGTCTTTAATAAGGTATTATTTTTTTCAGCTTATTTCATTTTATTATTTTTTTATTTCAGCATATTATGGGGGTACAAATGTTTCAGTTATATACATTGCCTTTGCCCCACCCGAGTCAGAGCTTAGAGTGTATCTGTCCCCCAGAGGATATGCACCTCGCCCATTGTCCAAAATCCACTATTATTATGAGAACGTGTTAATATAGCTGCCCATTTTTCTCTGCAAAATCTTTTCAAGGAGAACGTTAAATCATATTTAATTTTTCTACAGGTTGAACCCAGGCAATATTTTCCTGTTATGATGCTGAAATTTCCCATTTTGACTCTGAGAAGGAGCCATATGTTTAATGATTTTTCAATCTTTTTCTGGCTCTTTCTAAGAAGTTTTGAAATCAAGTTTGATTTGATCATCTTAGAGAATTTTTAGAAAATCACTATAGAGATATTTTTAACCCTGGAAACAAGGGGCATATACATTATTATTCCATTTTCAGAGATATTAATTTCTCTTTTTGCAACAAGTTTAACACTGAAAGTGACCTACATTCTGTTCAAACCTCAATACCTCCTTGGATGAAAAGCTTGTGGCAAGAAAGCAAAGCCAATGCTCAAACTTATATCACATGGTAAAGCCAAGAAATACATTGTTTGATATAAAATTTGTTTTACCATTACCTTAATATTTAAGTCATGTTATCTATGTATTTCTAAATTTTATATTAAAGGAGGATATAAAATTTTATTTACATCAAGTCAAACAAATTTTTTTTTTTTTTTTTTTTAGACAGAGTCTCACTCTGTTGCCTGGAGTAGAATGCTGTGGCGTCAGCCTAAGCTCACAGCAACCTCAAACTCCTGGGCTCAAGCGATCCTACTGCCTCAGCCTCCCGAGTAGCTGGGACTACAGACATGTGCCACCATGCCCGGCTAATTTTTTCTACATAGATTTTTAGTTGTCCAAATAATTTCTTTCTATTTTTAGTAGAGACGGGGGTCTCGCTCTTGCTCAGGCTGGTCTCGAACTCCTGACCTTGAGCGATCCACCCGCCTCGGCCTCCCAGAGTGTTAGGATTACAGGCGTGAGCCACCGCACCCGGCCAAGTCAAACAGATTTTAAGAGGCTGAGCAAACTGATATGAACCTAAGAATCTGTTAATAATCCAACAAAACCTACATCTGTTTGTTCTAAACAACAGCCTTCTCCTAACTATGTTACACATAGTTGTTTGACTGTGAGTTTCAAAGTCGAAAGCACAAGCAACAGAATAAATATTTTGTAACAGAAGATGAAGTCTCCCCAAGTTCCTTATTTTTATATACTAAGATCAAATTTGCCCTTAGTCAAATACAGTACCCAACCCCCAACCATATCCAAAACACATGGAAAATATTAAACTGATATAGCATTGAAAATTAAAATTCATGAATATATATACACATAAATATATTTCATCCTTTGAGTATTTTTCCTAGATACATACTTTTTTATGCCAAGGGCCATCTCTATAAAATGTAGAGCTGTTGTATTTCTCAAATCCTATTTTCCAAATCAAAACCATTTGGTAACAGAAAGTTCTATTCACCCCAAAGGACAATTCCTATTAGGTCTATTTTCCTGGCAATGACCTAGAATTTACAAGTCTGAGTATAGCTTAAGATCTAAATATTTGTAAATCACTGCTGTATCATAAACCATTCTTGCTATACCAGATTTTCCATGATTCCTCGAACCATTCGTATGTAATCTATCCCACAGAAAGCTGTAGAATTCCACTTGTTACATTCTGAATGTATTTTTATAATACAATGGGTGTCTGTGTTTTGCTAGTGGTGGATACTTCAACAGAGGAATTACTACAAATCGACTGTACCAATATTAGCATCAAGGGACATATTCATAAAACACACATCCATACTTTTACAGAGGTCTCACATTTGTAAGCATGGAAAAACCAGGGGAAATAAAATGGAAAATTTATTTATAGGTGAGAACCCAGAAAAAGCTATTTTTAACACATAGACCACCTTGAATAACTATTCAAGGGCATTATTTTGTTTGAAAAAATTATTCAAGGCCAAACTATAGATATATCGAAGAAGAGGGCTTTCAGATAATAATTCAAGGACAGAACTTTCAGATGCTATCTATCAAATTGACCAAAGATTATATGCATATTTTGAATTATTTTATATACATTCAGGAATAACCCAAGATATGCCTAATCCTTAAAAATCCTTATCTCAGGTATTATTCACAAGGTCATCTATTGATGAATAGCAACACACAAGATTACAGTTCTCTTTGAATTTTAGTTTGCAAAGGAAAATCGTCACATTCAGAAAAGAGATTAGATCCAGGCACAGCTCACACAGAGACATAATTAAAGGTACAAACACCCAGATAAATTATTCCCCCAGGCCGGTATTGGGTTTTATATTGGACCACCAATGGTTATTTCCTTGATATGAGTAGTTACTACCTCATAGTTTGGCTGATCCCAAATTCATCTTTAACTTTGTTCATCTTTTAAGAAATTCTTACCAACTCACCGTCAAAACATATACGCATACATACACACACAAACACACACACACTCTCTCTCTCTTATCCCCTAGTATCTAATTATAAAGAACCAATAGGGCCAATCAGGATTCCTAATTATGGAATAATTTTTACGTGTTTCCATCAAATGGTATCCATTGGTAGTCCTACTCTTTCAGGATTCCACTTTTTACTGCATGGTTATGATAATAGGTGATAATTGGTTCATTCATTAATTAAAGCAATTAATGAATTACTTTGCCAAACAACCACAACTTCTAATATTCAACCTAATAGGTAATATCTACCTTTAAAGTAGGTATTATTCTTATAATATTATCCCCATTTTTTAACTGAGAAAATTGAGAGACTCAGAGAACTGATATTCAAATCCATATCTCCTGACTGAAAAATCATGTATACTTTCAACTACATCATCCTTTCCAAAGCGTATTTTAGGAGCATATTTTAGGATATTACTAGGTGTTTTGTTCAAATAAATCAGGGGGGAAATTCTGGATTAAATGACAATTAACAGATTTCTTTACCATAGGAATTCCCAGATCTAATGTGTTTTACAAACCACCAAGAGAAGGATAATGTTTACACTATTTCTAAAATTTATTAATATTTGGCTGCCCTTTCTCCCCCCTCAGACCATCACATAGAACTACCATTTTCCTGCACATACTTCAGGAAAAATTGCATTAAAACATCTTGTTCTTTTCCATATTCATTAATTTATTGCACTCAAAGAGCCTGTACATTTTATAAACTTTGTGTCCTTCAACTCAGCAAAATTTTCTCCTATTATTTCTTATTTTCTTTAATTATTCTTATTTGTTATCTTTGTCTTCTCCTCCTATAATCTATATCTTTTGGAAATTCTTATTATGCGTCTACCTTTTCTCTCATCTCACTTGTCATATTAATATTTTTTGACATCATCTATAGATTTCTTGCATTGGCATTGGTCATCCATGTTGCTGACTCAATTTTGGGCGAGTATCTAACTTTCTGTTTACTACCCCAAATATTTTTTTATTTTTTTACTATGATAAACTGTACATAACAGTTATGATTTTAACCAATTATAATTATACAGTCCTATGGCATTAAATACATACGCATTGTTGTGCAAGCATCTACCACCATCCATCTATAGAACTTTTTGATCTTCTGCCACTAAAACTCCATAGCCATTAAATATTAATACTGACCCCCTGTTTCTCAGTCCTCCAAGCCTACAATAACCACCATTCTACTTTCTGTCTCTAAGAATTTGACTTCTCTAGGTAGCTCATATAAGTGTACTCGTAACAGCATTTGTTGTATTGTGAATGGCTTATTTCATTTAGCATAATATCCTCATGGTTCATCCATGTTGTAGCATGTGTTAGAATTTCCTTCCTTTTTAAGAATGAATAATATTCCATTGTAGATATATAGCACATTTCATTTAACATCCATCTGCTGATGGATATTTGGGTTGTTTTACCTTTTGGCTATTGTGAATAATGCTGCTATGAACAGGGATGCATAAATATCTATTTGAGTGCCTGCTTTCAATTTTTTTGGCTATATTCCCAGAAGTGGAATTGCTGAATCATATGGTAATTCTGTGTATAATTTTTGGAAGCCCTGCCATGCTGTTTTCCACAGCAGCTACGACATTTTACATTTCCACCAGCAATGCACAAGCATTCCTATTTCTCCACATCTTTTCTAACTCTTGTTATTTTCTGCTTTTTACCCCTAATAGCCATCCTTTCACACTAGGTGTGAAGTACATGAGTTTTAAGGAGTGATTTAAATACTGATTGCTAGCCCTGTGAGGTGGGCACACACTGGTTTATCACATGATTGTGTGCACCTAGGAGAGTAGGTGATACATAGTGAATGTGTAGGAAACATTTGTCGCACAGTATAGGAAGAGATCAGATTAGATTCAAGGAGAGAGCCTAGAATGGAAGGATAAGTTTGTATTTTGTCTTGTGGGTAAAGTGGGAGCCATTGTGAATTTAGAAAAAGTAAATGAGGTGAAAAATAGGCATTTAGGAAAATTTTTCTGCAGGTAAGTTCACTTAGGAAGTGGCAAGGCAAGTCATGATTTCATGAGAGAATAAAGTAGATTACATCAACCTAGGTGGGTTTGTAAAACAAGAGGCAGACTCTGATAACAGACAGGAAGAAGTAAAAGGTAGGACTCTTAAGTTTAGCATCTTGGGTAATTGTCAAGCAACAGTGCCAGTGACAGAAATTTTAAAATGTGAATTTAAAAATAGTGTGTACTTTCTACTCTCCTGCTCTTATTGTTAGGTAAATTAGCTCAATATTCCCTTTTCCATTCATTTTACTGCCACTGATGCCCTCTCCCAAGGTTAAATTTTGGACCAGGAATATGTTCTTCTTTCTTTCCACAAATCATCGGGCCCTTGTGACTCCATCACTGACCCGTTTTAGAAAACCCTAGTTCCTCCATGAACCTCATCAAGTTTCTTTTCCTACCTATTGTTT
>RJWJ010042765.1:0-12738 GCA_004363605.1 Indri indri | reverse complement strand
AGATTGTGCCTTGGGCTGGGGAGCAGGGATGAAATTGGGGAAAGGTGGAGAGATTTGAGATACTTTGAAGACAGAACTGTTAGAACTTGCAAATTGTGCAGAAGAAAAGAATCAAGACTTTCTTTTACATGTTTGGCTTAAGCAACTGGGGAAGTAGCCATAGAGTTTGCTGATATGAAAGACAGAGGTGTCTTTTTACAAGAAGCAGGGACCAAAGATCAAAGTTTTCATAATAGAAAGGAGACAGTTGGCTATAGGAACATGAATATGCAAGCTCAGGGAAGAAGTCATAACTTGAAGTGATGCATTTGGATTTGGGAGGTCATTGACAAATAAGTGGTATTTAAAATATTGGGAGATTTGAACACCTAAATAGATATATAGAGGTAGAGAAGGAGAAGGATCCCAAACTCAGCCCTGGCATACTAAACACTTAAGAGATTTGAGTAGAGAAGTCGGAAAAGTTGGTAAAAATAAAGTAAGAGTTGCAAGGAAAGAGTTAGTAAAACCACAATGGAAATTACTTCAAAAAAGTCCAACATGCTGAACATGCTGATGGATTAAGTAAGTGTAAGACTAAGAATTGTCCCTTGGTTTTGATAACACCAAAGTCACTTGCGACTGTGACATGAATTCGGTAGACTAGTGGGATAGAGGCCCAGAATGAAACGGGTTCAAGAGTGAACAAGAGGGGAAGAAATGGAGATGACTCATAGCGTAGACAATTATTCTAAGAAGTCTTACTGGGAAGGGCAGAAAAAGGCAACAATTAGGCCAAGCTGTGTTCTCAAAGAAGGTTTTGCTTTGTTTTTGAGAGGAGTGATACTGGATCATGTTATTTTGCTGACGGTAGCAATTCAGTAAAGGGAGAGGAAGATGAGGAGAAATAAAGTAAAAGAAAATGTGAATAAATGAATTTTCTGCAGAGGCAAAGTACTTCAGCAAGGAAAACACATTGGGATCCAGTGTACTAATAGAGGTATTGACCTTTGATAGAAACAGAGGTCTGTCATTTAATGAGAAATTATGGGTACAGATGTAGGTATGTTTCCAGATACACTGCAGACAAAATGAGGGAATACCAGTCAGATGACCCCTATTTCCTCGAGGTAGTAAGAAGGAGGGCTATCACCTAAGATCAAGGGGGTAGGGAGTCTGTGAAATATTTGAGGAGAGAAAAGAGGTTATGAGTCAAAACCCCAAATTGCACCAAGTTGTTAAACTGTAGGGATTTTAAATCATATGCTAAAGAAGAGTAACCACAATTTAAGGGACGTTGGAAAAAAGGCATGGATAACGCTGTATTTGCAGACTGAAATGTTTGTACACTCAGCTCTGAGAAAACTCCTGATGAACAGCAATTTGTTACAGTGGCTGGATGAAGAACACATGTGTAAACTTCAGTGGTGTCTGTAGATACAGCCAATGATTCCTTGACCGATAAAATTAACAATTACCATGTTCTCATATCTGTATTTAGTATCATGGCTGAACTATACTTTGAAATATTGATTTGTGCATTTTCTGTGTAATTTTCTTCCCCCTGATCTTTCAGTAGTAACCTCCTCCCCTTACCTTAGCCATGGAAAATACCCAAGATGTCACAGACTCAAGAGCCAGGCAGAAAGATTCAGATGATTAGAAACAAAATGAATTGTGAACTGCCAATAAAGCCTCATCTGTGAGAAAGCCTCCAATAATTTTGGACAGTAATAATCCCCTCTAAATGGAAGGATGGGAAAGTTTGCCATCATTTATTAACTGCTTCATTGAACATTACTTCTGGTTGTTGCATTTTGTTTTTTCTCGGTGGTGTTCCTCACGTGTTCAGCGAGTTCCAAATATCCATTTATTTCTGTGGTTGAAATGAATGAAAATCCCTGTTCACCTGCTGGGAATACATGTTCTAGGCATTGAGAAGTAGTCAATAAATTAGAGCAGGCATGGGAGAAAATCACTTCACGGAGCATTGCCGAATTTCCCAGCTCCAGGTTCCACTGGGGAATAGCTGTCTTCGCAACTTGCAACTTTAACCAGAAGCCAAAAGCCTTGCCTCCCTGGGCTGTGTATGTGGGTGCTTTAGTGATTCTGACTCTTTTATGCATCACAGCAGTCACACTGGGAGTCCTCTCCAGGCAGATATGTTACCGTTTTCCAGACCATTTGAATAAAATCACAGAAGGGGAAAAGAAGAAGCAAAGGAAATATACTAGAGGAAGGGAGGGTGAGTAACTTTTCCTAATCATTCATTATACTCTTCAGGTTATGCTATGATCTTTTTATTCATCTCATTTAAATCTTATCTCAGCTTTCCAAGACAATTATTACTCAGCCCATTTTGTGGATAAAGAAAATGAGACATATAGGTCAAATAAATTGATAGGTTCAAAGGGAGATGAAATATTAGCATTTTATTTTATTTTTATTTTGAGCCCAGTCTTTTTCCTTGGGAAGTAGTAATATGATATACTTCAGCCACACATAGGTAGATTTCCCCAAACCTAGTAACCATCCTTTTATTTCTCTCAAGGCTTATGAAACCTTTGCTAAATTGTCTCAAGGGTTTCCAGCTCAGAAAGCTGTGGTTCAAGCAGATATATCATAATAGGTAATAATTTTTAAAGAGCAAGGGAAAGCCATTCATTCATTTTGTAAATTGAAAGGTATTTCTCAACACATCCACGTATTTTAGTGAGGCCAGAGCAGAATGTGATATGATTGTAACATTGGTCATGTCAGTGGCTATCACAGTTTATTCCGGTCATACTGGCCAGGGTATGTCCTCTTTCTCCCTTGCATCCCTTTGGATTTATTCTCTGCACATTATGAGGAAAACCATTCACTAATTAAGAATAAAATCTCGAAGATTTCAAAAGTTACCTGTAGAGAAAAGAGGAGTAGGTTAGAAGGCAGATCTAGACACCTAAGACTAGAGAGATGGAGTGGTCAGGTGAAAAGGGCTTAAATTCAAGAATCACTTGATTCTTAAAGTCTGGCACCCAGATGTATAAAAGGCATCATTGTCTTCGACAATAGTTACTGATAAATATCCATGGGATATTTCATGGGGTAAATAAACAAGATCTTAGTGAGGGAGCCTAAGATGAAGGGAATGAGTCTCCGGTTTTGTTTCTGCCATTAACTAAGTCATCCTCTTCAAGCCACTTACACTCCCTTTGTGAAAAAGAGGGAGTTGCACTAATTCTAAGGCTCCTTCCTTCCAACTCTAAGAGACTATAAATCTAAGATATGTATCCTGCCAGCTAGAATGCAAGGTTGTTTAGAGGAAAATAGAGGAAGAGCAACCAGAAAGCACATTTAAGTGCCAGGAGGGTAAGAGAAGGAATGTTACATGAACCAAAAGAAGGGAGAGAGCTTGTGCCCTGCCTTGTCTAGGGTTTAAGTGAGAAAAGAATTACAAAAGTCCTTTGCAAACTTGGAAGTTCTATCTAAACTTGAGATCAGATCTTCTTTTTTCATAGACATTTATAAATCTCTTAATTTGTTCCAGCCACTATTTTAGTTACCAAAAATGCTAAAGAGCTTTGCTTACCAATGTAGAAAGCAGTCTTTATTGTGGGCAGGGAATATTTCTGCAGATAATACGATTTAACAGAGCTTTTCCCATTACATGCTGAGGTCAAGGAAGGGATTTTGAAGTGTTTGACTTGTGGAGAGAGTTGAAAAGGACAAGCCATAGGAGACTCCCCTCTGGGGATCATGAGTTCACTGCTGTAATTCAGCAGCCAGCTGAGGACCAAAGAGAGTGGTCCTATAAGGTAAACAAAATTATAGTCCCTGCCTTCCAAAATATCCTATTCCCATAATAAACCAGATTATAAATGAGTTATGTCGAAAGTGAAAAACAAAATGTGAAGGGTTACTACTGAGTGTATGAAAACCTTAGCTCTCCTTTATAAATCTCTGGGATTCCAAAGTACCAGACAATTCCCATCATCAGTGACACTTCTACCATGCACTGGAGAGGGACGGAGTCATAGAACGTACAGGGCAGAGGGAGGACAGATAGCAAGCAAATAGCCTCATCCTTAAATGCATCAAGTCCAGGTGTTCTAAATATGCCGAAGAAGTAGATCTTAGTGCGGTGATGGAGGTGAACGAGAAAGACCTAATTAGACTGGGTGACCAATCTGAAGTAGCAAGTTTTAAGCTGAGTCGGGAAGGGTGAGTAGGAGGAGCCAGGTGCATAGTTGGGAGCAGAGACTTGCAGTCTGGGAGAGCAGCAAAGGGGAAAAGAGCCAGGGCATGAAAGAACTTGGCACGTTCGAGGAGGCTCCACCTTCAGAATCCCATTTACCTAACTCGGGAAATGCCAGGCACGCTAGGAAAGCCTTAGAAAAGTTACCTGTCTTTTTTTATTTTTTCAATCACTTCCTAATCTACAAAGTTTCTGCATATCAATGAAATTATTGCTATTAAAGCAAAAACAAAAGCAAAAAAGCCTCCCACAGCAAATCTATGGAGGAGACATCATAATAGTAGCCCCATGCTCCACTATTGTTTAAGGTATTTTATCTGCTAACTCACTTAGAGAAATTCCCCAAATATTTATGCTCAAAGTCATATTTCCTTGACCAGTAGAAAGGCCAGGCTTTCCTCTGATTTTTCCTTCCCAAATATTACCAAGAATTAAGAGATGTGTGTCATTCTGTCCATCTAAGTTAAGCCAAGGCCACCTTTCTCCGTAGAGTCTCCTGGGTGGACAGAGAGTGGAATCCCTCTGCTTTAGTGACTATTGACAATTCATTCTATCAGTCTTTCTGGTCATTTCCTTTCCCTCTGTTTTAGTAGTTTCCTACGGTTGCTATAACAAGTTACCACAAACTTGATAGCTTAAAACGAGAAATTTATGTTCCCACAGTTCTTGAGGCCAGAAGTCCAAAATCAGTTTTACTGTGCCATATCAAGATGTCAGCAGGGCTGCGCTTCCTTGGAGGTGCTAGGGAAGAAATCATTCCTTGCCTCTGTCAGCTTCTAGTTGCTGCTAGTGGACTTGTATTAATAGCTGCATCAGTCCAATCTCTGCCATGGTGGGTCACGGCGCATTCTCCTCTCATATTTGTGATTGCACTTAGGGTCAAGTGCATAACATATGTGCATAGTTTCAGGGTACATGTGATCATTTTATGCATTCACACCATTTGTAAAGGTCAAATCGGTGTAGTTGGGATATCTATCACCTTAGATAATTGTGTTTTTGCTAGAAACGCTTGAATTATTCTCTTCTAGTTAGTTTGAAATGATGATAGATTATCATCAACTATAGTTGCCCTACTGAAATGTCTAACACTGGGTCTTATTTCTTCTATCAAACTGTATATTTGTACCCATTAATCAAAGATCCCTTTTACATGTGCCTTTGAAAAAATTTTGTTTTTAAATGAAACACATAACAATTGTATATATTTATGTGGTACAATGTGATATTTTAATACATGAATACATTGCATAAAATCAAGTCAGGGTGTTTAATATATCCATCCCTCATACATTTATCATTTCTTTGCTGTGAGAATATTAAAAATCTTCTCTTCTATTAATAGCTGTTTGGAAACACAGAACACTTTGTGGTTAACTACACTTACCTTACAGTGCAATAGAACAACAGAACTTTTTCCTGCTATCTAACTGTAACTTTGTACCCACTGACTGATCTCTCTTTATTGCCCCCTTTCTCCTCCCCTCCCCAGTCTCTGATAACCACTGTTCTACTCTTTACTTTTCTGAGATCAACTTCTTCAAATTTCACATATGGCTGAGATCATGTGGTAGTTGTCTTTCTGTTCCTGGCTCATTTCACTTAACATGATATCCTCTAGGTTTGCCCATGTCGCTACAAAAGACAGGATTTCTTTTTTGTGGCTGAATAGTATTCCATTACGTATATATACCACATTTTCCTTTTACTAATTCATTTGTGCTTGAACATTTAGGTTGATTCCATATTTTGGCTATTGAGAATTGTGCTGTGATAAACATAGGAATGCAGATATTTCTTAGATGTACTAATTTCATTTCCTTAGGCTGTATACCCAGAAGAGGGACTGCTGGATCATATAGTAATCTTATTTTTAATTTTTTGAGGAACCTCCAAAAAACCCTTTTTACATGTAAAGTAGCATTTACAGTCTCCAGAAATTAGTTGCTGATATCTTTGGGTGACATTTTTCTGCCTAACATGCCCTCCCACCCACATTGCCCCATTGTTCTAATGCCCAGAAGTGTCAGTTCATGATTATATATTCCAAAACTCTCCAGGCCCCTGACTTTCCCAAGCTACTACATATCTCTTCCAGGCCTCTAGGGCTCTTCTCCTTCTGCATCAGGAAGGAAATGATTTTGTTTCTCACTTCCAATTCTCTTACAGGTCATTCTCATAGAAGAGTTTCTAAAGCCCATAGTTAGCTATTTCCATTATATCAGAGGCCTGTCCATATGAGATGAGTCACAGAGACAGGGTGCGATCCCAGCTGGATCTAGAACTACTAATCCCTCCACCATTCATGTGTTACTCCTAAATTAGGGCTCATTGTGCAATAATCTTTTGTCACACATAATGATTTTCTTGCAGGTGTGTGTGCCTCCCAATGCCAAGGTTTGTTCATTCCACTAGTTCATCAGAAATATATTAATATAAAAGTAGAGAAATCCTATTTGTCAATTGGGTCACTTACCTTTTCATAGTGGAAAGAGATTATTCCTTCTGCACTCACTTCCCACACCAACACAAATGGAATGATGTTATAAAAAAAAAAAATGTGTCCTGGGTGACAAAACATCACATTTAAACTCCATACTAAAGGCCTTCTGGAGAAACCACTGTTCTAGACATGCTATTCTTGGCTACGTCGTTTCATATATTTTTCCTGGGGATAATTAGATTGTTTTTGTTGCCAAAAATCTGAGAGTTACTCAGGTTACCCAAGCGATGGATATATATTGAATGGTAACAGATACTTTACAACAGAATTACTGCAGGCATCTTGCAAAATAATTAAGAAAGGACCTTAGCTGTGCTTCTAGGCCTCACAAAAACTCCTCAAGTGCATAGCTATCAGCTTATAAGATCACAAGAAAAGATGCATAGTCAGAAATATAAAAATGCAGGAAAAGCTATGTAGTCAAAATTTACAGAGATAAAATCCTAATTCAGCAACTGAAGGTCAGTCCATATTCAATACGTATCGTTTGGCCTCCTAGGTTCTTCCACAGCTTCACAGCGAGATTTTGCTCATTCCCAGGCTGGTGCTCAGTCATTATCCTAAGTAGGCTACCTGTTGCATGTCTTGTCATATCCACTTCTGGCTCTTCTACCACCCTCCGAACTATCTCTACGTATCTCAGGTTATAATTCCTCTAAGAAGAGGGTCTGATTGATCCACAAAATGTCCACTGGATCTGTTGGGAAGAGTTTCCACTACAGTTCACCCCCATGGACCTGCCAATTGACTTCCTTTGGGGCAATGCCCATTTATGATCAGTCAGCTGTGGATGGTGGGGTCATGTAGAACTTGCTGGGCATCACAGATGACTGCAGACCATTTAGGTGACGACTCTAAGGAACTGGAGGTGGAAACCTCATAGAAGGTGGTTTTGGGCACGGCAGACACCTACTTGCTTAGAGACCATGGAAATCAACACCATATCACTGCAGTTTGAGCTTAGAGCAAACTTCCTTTCCCTCTCAGAGTGACAGCAGGAGCCAGTTGCGTAACATGATGTATCCAGAGACTGAAAAGCATGCACACAGAGTCTGCTCCTGTGCAGAATGAGACACCCAAAGAGAGAACTGAGTAAATGTGTTAAACCTTTAACATGAGCTGAGTGCTGCATCAGCACTGAGCTAGCCACTCTCCTTGGTGCTGTTAGATACACACGGCAGGACTTCATTCTCATCATGTTTATTGCTCCAGCTTTGCCTAAGGGAGTTATAAAGACTAGTAGCAGCCTGTATAATTTTTTCTGGCATGGCTAAGAGAATAGCCTTGAACCTGGAGACCGATCTCTGGGTTTAAAGTGGTAATGGGCTATCATTCACACCATTCCTTCGCAGCTGCATTAAATAACACTTTGGTATTTAGCCATAATTCACAATCTGCAGCGGCTGTGTCAGAGGGAAGGGGAGAGTTCACTCAGTTTGACTGCAATTTCAAATGCAAATGCAATGAAGAATAGTCTTGCCGAATCTACAGAAATTATTATTCTAAACACAGCTTTTTAAATTTGTGTTAATATTGGATCCTGCACTTACAGAAGAAAAGAAAAAAGTGACTGTTACCAGGAAGATGGTTGTGTCTTAGAGTAGTGGGGAACAAGGCACAATTTTTCTTTAATGAGGTGATTTTTTTTTTCTGCCAGAGTCTTGAACTCTGAAAAAGAAAACTATATTTGAATATATAAAAGGAATGCAGATGGAATATTCTGAGTGAAGTGTTAAAACACAAAGTGATTCCACTTTAGGGAGACATAACATATGAATTAACAATAATTAAAGATCTGTGGGTGGGACAGGCTGCTGTCTTTGTGGAATGTCCATCCTGTCTCCAGACACCTGGGCCCAGGAGCACCAGATGTCTCACTCTATGGCAGAAAGATATGTCCCTCCTGCGCATTTCCAGAGCAGCCCATTCTAATAAACCACATAAGGAAGAGGAAGCAGAGGTCCTGTGAGACAGAGGAATGGAGAAAGAATTTTCCTTCGTTGGTTCCTGGGAGCTATATGGAGAACAAGTGAAAACCACTAATGTCTGATATGCGTGGAGGCAGTGTGATATGGTTTAATAATAATTATAGATTTTTCAATCAGGTACAGTTTGATTTGAATCCCAGTTTCTCACTTCCTAGCTGAAAGACGTCAGACAAGTCACAGTAGCTGTCCCAATTTTGGTTCCTTCAACTGTCAAAGAATTATATGAATGTGTACAGGTGCTATGACAATTAAATCAGGTAGTGTCTCTAAAGTACTTAGCACAGTGCCTAAAAAATAAACCTGACCTAGCTCAGCATGAGCAGCCTCCTGCCTTTCCTGCTACCTCATTCGGACCAATTTCCCAGTCTGCCTCTCCCTTGATGATACCTTGGCCTTATGTTTTTTTGGTTTTTGTTTCTCAAACGCTTCTGGCTTTTTCTAGTTTCTGGACCATTGCCTGTAATGTTTCTACTACATAGTCTCCCAGTCCCTAACACTTCTGTTGCTGCGGTAATGTTTTCCAACATTCAGTTTTCACCTTTTAAATGAGATTTCTCAAATAAGCACAATAGTCTTTCTTTATCCACTGAACAGGTGAGATTTTGTGTGTGTGTGTGTGTGCGTGTGTGTTTTGTTTGCTTAGCACCTTGCAGTTTTCTGCCACTGCATTTATTATAGTCGTGGTTAAATATAAATTTTATAAATTATCTTTTTAAATGTCTCCCATGTTTAACTGAAAGTTTTATGGAAGAAAAAATACTGTGTGGTCTTATTCACCAATTATCCCCAGCCTCTGTCACAGTAACTATTAATAGTACCCAGGAGTTAATACATCCTTGTGGATTAAATGATAGTTCCATTCTCTGTATGTGATTCATGGGAAGGAAGTCAGTGAGAATTACCTACCTGGAAAGGTGGTCCAGCATCCATAAAGCAAACAGGACCAGACAAGTGATTATGGTTCCCCAAAGAATAGAACTGCTTCTCTGTTGGCCGTTTCCTTTTTTCTGTATTTCTGAAATGTGCACTGTCTTACCTGGAGCTGCAATAACAAATTCTCATAGACTGGGTGGTTTAAACAACAGAGATTTATTTGTCACAGTTTTGGAGACTGGAAGTCCAAGATCAAGGTGCTGGCAGATCCGGAGTCTGTTGAGGGCCCACTTCCCGGTCTGCAGATGGCTGTCTTCTCATTGTGTCCTTACATGACGGAGAGCGGAAACAGATAGCACTTTCTCTTGTCTCTTCTTATAAGGGCACTAATCCTATTCATGAGGGCTCCACATTCATGACCAAATTGCCTCCCATAGGTCCCACCTCTGAATACCATCACATTGAGGGGTGGGATTTCAACATATGAATTTGGTGGTGGGGAGGGGACAAAAACATCCAGTCCACAACACATACAAAACACAGGAGAGCCCGTAGGGATGCAGAGTATCTGTGGGTCCTTTAGGGATAGGTCAGCTCTTCTGACAGAATTCACGTGACCTCTCAGCCCAGTTTTGAACGGGCTCATTGATTTGGTAAGATATGGTCAAAAGGGTCTCCAGGAAGATTCAACATATCTGTCATTGTAGATATGTTCTAAAGTAGATATTTTAATTTCAGGCCCACATTTAACACTGAGATTTAGCTTCCAGAATTCCAAACGGTATTTCACAGAATGTGACAAAACAAACTATAAAGGATCGTACTCCTGGTGCATAAACTTTCTGCTAGTATGTGATCCCTTGGAAGAAAGGCTGTGTTTTATTGTTTCTGAGTCTCCAGTGCCTGAAATGGTACCTAATATTAGTGGTACTTCATACATTTTCTGAATGAATTGCTCAAACATAAGGTGATAACCCATATTGCAAGTATATATGGGAAACACATTTGTTGCCTATCTGTTCCACATATTTTTCATTTAATAACTTATTTAATTTGTACAACTATCTTATTGAAAAGTATTCCCTATTTACAGATAACAATTCTGACTAAATCTGGCTTCTATTAAGCAAAGCACAGAGCTGGTCCCAGAATTCATGAAGTGTATGAAAGACAATTATAGAGCTACATGGCAAGTTCTAACATAGAAATTATATCTAGAAGTTCTACGGTAAGGTTATATAGAAGCACAAAAATAATACTTCAAATCTCCATGGACAAGGGAAGATTTTCACAGAAGTGATTTTATTCTAATATTAAAAGAATGAAAAGCAAATACCCAGACAATGAGTAGATGAGATTTCCAGAAAAAGAAAACAACTAAAGTGAAGGCTTGTTTTAGACGTTTACTTGACACATCTGAGAAAGCCGCAGGATTGCCGTGTGGCTGGAAGATAGAGCTTAGGTGAGGAGTTGTGAGAAATTAGGCTGGCAGGGACTGGACCCACGATAGTCCCATAAACCTAATGTCCAGAGGAACCATTACAAGCGTTTGAGCCGGGAGGGTATGAGGTTTTCTTTGTTTTGTTTTGTTTTTTCCTTTCCTTTTTCACAGACTTATATTCAGTTATAGCATGGACAGTAGACTAAGGAAGGGCACAACTGGAAGAAATGGGTGAGGACCAGGAAGAAAGAATCCCTCAATAAGGGATAATAGTGGTCCACAATAAAGCGGGTAAATGACTGGGGATATGGATACATTTTTGAATGTTCTGGAAAGAATCAACATCCTGTGTAGTGGGTATTATTATGTCTAATTTATATACAAAAGATTCTAAGGTTAATGGAGGCAAAATGATGTATCCAAGAGCAGGGACTCAAGACCAGTTGGTCCCCAAAGCTTTGCCCTTCCCACCATGAGATACCAACTCCCAATAGCTTGAAGACACAGACCTTTGACAACTGTCATCTCTCACCGGGACCACCCTTATGCACACAGCAGTTTGAGTCTTCTCTGCATGACAATCACACCACCTTCTGTTTCTTCCTCCAAATACCAGCTGCTGTGCAAAACACTTCAAATTATTAAATGCAAATTATCTTAGAAAATCAATTTCAGAATGCTTAGCCAGAGACTTTATTAAGCAGCTATTGATTGAAAGCAGAAAAGTTAACATGCAAATCAAATCTAGATTACCTGAGTCTCTCGCACATACGAGGACGATGTCTTCTGCTAATACAGATAGGATGCTGCTACTTACAAAAACAAAAGTCCTCCCTGTTGGCCTCTCAGAAGCAAGCACCTCTTTGCTTATTTGCCTCTTTCCTTGACAAGAATAAACAAATCTTTAAAAACATAATGAGTCAGGACTTTTTCTCTATGATATATAAATGGCTCCAAGGGACTCCAGAAGGCCCCTGTTGAGGGGCATTACCTCTTTTAGGCCCTCTGGGAAGCATTCAGTAAATAATTGTTTCCTCACTTTACATGGATACCCTGGTGTTCCAAGCATGGGCCAGGGCTAGGGAGTAACTTCTGAACTGGGAGGATTTGGCTGATTAACTTTCCATTAAATGCTTCCTGACTCCATGCTGAAACTTCAGGGATCAAGCTGAGAGCTGAGAAAAAAGAAACAATTTGAATGCTTCCTTGGTAATTAACATCACCAGGTGACAAATCATTACTACCTGGCTGTTCCCATAAACAAAGATAACAGGGAGAAGTAGGCTTCTAGCCCTTATCCTCCTGGTTATTTTTCTGTGGCTCCTATTGCTTTAAAGACAAAAAGGTGAGGCCAGGATGGTATTTCTTTAGCTGTAGGTGGTATTGAGATCTGAAGGAAAAGGGTCTTGGCTAAAAAAATAAATAAATTATAATCCGGAATGTTAAACAAAAATGTGAATTTGGGTAAGTGATTTTTAATCTTCAACACATATAAGGATTAACTAGTGAATTTATTTAAGAAACAGATATCAGAAATTCTGTTTCAAGAGTATTCATAACAGATCCCTTCAGGTGATTCTGGTACAAGTGGGTCCCAAATCTTACTCGAAGAATCACTGTCAAATACCTAATAGTTCCATTTATTAGGTAGTTTGATGCAAACAACTTAGAAGTATTTATGTCCTAACAGCTTAGTAGCTCTTTGCAAAAATAA
>RJWJ010042764.1:0-12896 GCA_004363605.1 Indri indri | reverse complement strand
CCAAAAACAATAGATACTGGCGTGGTTGCAGAGGGAAAGGGACACTTATGAACTCTTGGTGGGACTGAAAATTAGTGCAACCTCTATGGAAAACAGTATAGAGATACCTCAAAGAACTAAAATTGACCTACCATTTGATCCAACAATCCCACTATTGTGTATTTACCCAGAGGAAATGAAGTCATTTTATAAAAAAAAAATGCCTGCACTCGAATGTTTGTTGCAGCACAATTCATGATCATAAAGACGTGGAATCAACCCAAGTGCCCACCAATTCACGAGTGGATTAACAAAATGTGATATATGTATACCATGGAATACTATTCAGCCATGAAGAAGTATGAATTATGGCCTTTTGCAATAATTTGGATGGAACTGCAAACCATTTTCCTAAGTGAAGTATCTAAAGAATGGAATAATAAGTACCACATGTACTCTCTAATAAATTGGAACTAACCAGTGAGCACACATGTGTACAGAGGGAAGTAAAACTTAGTGGAAATCAAGCAGTGGGGAGAGGGGGAAGGGATGGGTGAAACCATACCTAACAGGTCCAAACAGCACTATCTGGGTGGTGGGCACACTTATAACTCTGACTCAAGCATAAGAAAATTTATACATGTGATTAAAAACATCCCTACCCCCATAATATTTTGAAATAAAAATAAATATCTATCTCTCTGTGTATACAGTTTTGTCATCGACTATCTTCACTTGAGCCGTAACTATCACTCCTGCAGAAAAGGATAGTTAACAGACATCTCTCTTTAAATAGGAACAGAAATAATAATGGCCACCCAGCCATTTCAAAAGCAGACTAACCCATTCACTTTTTGTGGTTACAACAATTTAATGGAAAATTTTGTGTTAATTAGTTAAATGAATTCAAATAACCCAATTTAATGATTGGTAGACAAACTATCAGGCATTACAAGGTGTACAGAGATGGATGGAGGTGGTGCCTCCATCAAGACTGCTACTTTAAGGTAGCAATTTATGTATTTATGCCATAAACAGAGCCAAAGCTATTAGATATATGAAGTTTAATAGACATTACCCATAACAACCTTGGAGGTTTGTATGACCTGTGTTTGTAACCTGATATTCTCTGGCAGACATGGGTTTTCCTTAAATCTTTTTCTTTTCTTCATCACACGTACCTAGAATATGTTTCTAGATCCCTTGCATTTACTGGTGGCCCTGCGCATAGGTTCTGGCCAATGGACTGTGGAAGGAAACGATGAATGTCGCCTCTGATGAGAGACTGGAAACCTCATGCAAACTTCTCTCACTCTTTACCCCGTCTGCCTGTCAAGGATATTGATCCCCTAGGGCAGTGATCCACAGTTTTTTTGGCACTGGGGACTGGTTTCATGGAAGATAATTCTTCGGGATGGCGGAGGGAGAGGGCAGGCGGTGAAGTGAAGGATGGAGAATGGAGCAACTGTAAATACAGATGAAGCTTCCCTCGCTGGCCCACTGCTCACCTCCTGCTATACGGATCCTCCCCTCACCTTCCTAAGTTTCATGGAAGACAATTTTTCCATGGATGGGATGCAGAGGGGAGGCAGAGCTCAGGCTGTGATGTATGGCTCCGTTCCTAACAGGCCACCAACCAGTACGGGGGAAGTTGGGGACCACTGCCCTAGGGGATGGTAGAAACTCAAATTGGAAGGAGTCTCCATCCCGGAATTGCTTTATAGATGTCTGCTGCTGAACAACCACATTAAAGGGTTATTGAGCAATAAATAAACTTCTACAGTATTAAAACTCTTGAAATTATTTAGGACTTATCTGTTACCATGTCTAGAATTTACTATATCTAAGCATTTACTATATCTAATATCCTTCCTGCTCCTGAAAAGATCTATATTAAAAACTGCCATTTTCTTGGCATAATGAGAATTGTAGTCATGTAAGCAGTGTGTCCATAGAGAGAAGCTGAGGTTCAAATTCTGGTTTTGTCATCTTATTAATTTATTTATCTAACAGGTATTTTTATGCATAAACTCCTTTTGGTGCTTGTGAAAGAGCAAAAAAGCAAATGGCCAGAATCACTACTCTCATGGATTTCACTTTCTAGAGTGTAAAGACATAATAAACAAGTAAGTATATTAATAAATAACATATGGATGATAAATGTTAGAAAAGAAGAGCTTAGTGAGGAGACAAATGATGATTTGAGGAGATACTTTAAATAAAATAAAGATAACACTATAAAACAATGAATTAAATATTTCAGATAAATATACAAAAAAGCTGATATTATTAAGACTAGAAAAATGCATTTCAGTTATTTTAGTTTGATGTGATTTTATTCAAAAGGTATTAGTGGTTATAGCCTCTTTTTCAATACAAATGTAAGGTGAAAAAAATATTAAACTCATGGTAGAAAAACTTTTGGAGGAATGAAGTTCTTGAGTAAATGCCTGTCATTTAGTAGGTTCTCAAATAATGATAACTGATTATGTAGAAATTTTTCTTAAGCATGATATTCATAAATCTTAGTGTCAACACTGGAGAAAAAAAGAAAGGAAATATCAAATCGGTAGTGGAATAATTTCTAATTGGCTTGTGTTTGTGTATTTGGCTTCTCCAGAAAAACAGAATAGACAGGAGATATATATATATATATATATATATACACCTTTTCAAACAAATCTATCCATTCATCTCTCTATGTCTATAGATATATAGATATGTCTGTATTAATATGGAGTATATCATATATTACATAAAGTACATAATAGTGTCTTACAATATTCTATACAATATTGCAATATTAAATTATTTACAATATTTATTACATACATTTATTATTCAAGAATTTTAAGAAGAGGATAGTGTACTTCTCTTTCATGTAAAGGTTTGGAGATAGGCAGCCCAGGTTAATATGTAGCTCTTCCCCATGAGGGCCTCAAAGACCCAGGCTCTCCTTTCCTTATCACTGCCCTGTCATCTCTAAGCAGGTTCATGGAGAAAGTGATGAGGAGTGGAAGGCGGGACACTCAGCAGCTGTTTCTTATGAAAGGAAGATTGTTGGCAGCTGCCATGTATTTCCGCTTTAATCTCATTGGTATGTGGCCACACTTAGCTGCAAGGTAGGGGATGGTGGGGAGTGGGCAGGAAAAATCCGAGAAGCTGTGTGTCCAATAAAAATTTAGTTTTTATACCATGAAATAAATAGAAGATGAATATTAGAAGAAACCTTATATATGTTCCATGCCATAGTACTAAAGTTTCTCAATAGCCTGCAAATCAGGCACTACCTTTGCTAATCCTAACAATGACACAGTGAGGGAAGTATTATTTCTACTTGGAAAAGAGGAAATTAAAATGAAGATTATAAATTATTCTAAGATTATCCAGCTACAATGGGGGAAAGTCCACTGTTTGTCAGGTTAAACTTTTGATCCATGTTATCACCTATGAGCTGTGTGATCTTGAGCAAATCACTCAACCTCTCTGAGCCTCAGCTCACATATCTGCAAAAAAATATGAAAATTCCTACTAGAACTGCTGTTCTGAATATCAGAATAATGTTCTGTTTCTAATCATACTCAAAAAATAGAAGGCAATAAAAGTTTTAGTCATAGTGGTAATGGTGATATCACAGCAGCACAGAAATAGAGTATACACTAAATTCAGCCCTAGATCTATTTTTTTTTCTACACTATATTGCTTTTCAAAGCCTCTCAGTGACCATACCATTAATTTAAAAAAATTTAATTAAACACAGGCCAAGAAACAAGGAGATTAAAGACACTGTTTCAATGATACTGAAAGAGCCTATTAATTGTATCAATTAGTCCAATCAATAGTCAAAATTGACCACTGTTTGATAAACCACTGTTTAATAAAAAGTTAGTCAATCTTATATTAGGATCCCTGGTCTAGTGACCTAAATGAAAAACCTGACTGCTTTACTGACTTTTCTCATTTTGCCTCTTTGCCATTGCAGCTTTAAGTATTGCTTGCATATTTCATCCACAGTAGTGTAGCTTAATGAGGACTCGAATCTCAAATATTCCTGTTATCTTGGTTGCCAATAGACACTATTGCTGAACATTCTCCTTAAGCTGATAGGTTTTCCTTTTATCTTATTTTAGGGTTTCTACAAAAAACAAACAAAATGACTGGAGTTCTTAAAAATAGAGATTCGTAGGTACCACCTAAGCTTTATTGAATTAGATCTATCCTGGTAGAACACGCCTCTCTGCCTATTGATAATTCTTCCATATTAGTCCTATGCCTCAACACAAACATTTCACACTCAACCCTTTCTGCATTATGTCTCCTATTCTAAGTATCCATGGTAACCCCAGCTGGATTAGGACAATGATCAATAGTCCTTTTATTTGGAGAGTTTTGCAAAGCTTTCTGCCTCAGCTAAATTCTTTTATAGATATAGATATATAGATATATAGATATATATAAAAGAAATCAAAGCCTGATGGAATCTTTTCTTAAGACTCTCAATATTCACGGACAAACCAAAGTCTAATCAGCACCACTCTGTGTGAAGTACAGGATCAGGCTAGAAAACAGGGAGAGAATCCAGGACCTCTAAAACAGCAAGAGGACAATTTCACACTTAGCATTCTACCACAGCAACAACATTACTTACTGGGCAAACCTCAGCATTGCCTTCTTACTTAACACAGAAAAACTGACCTCTAAGCGCATTTTACTGAGTCATTTTGTAAAGTCATGTTTAGCTGAATTGAATTGTCTGATTTAGCAGATATCTTCACTTTGTTGAGTCAAGACTGTGGCTTCCAATCAGCACAACACTGGCCCAGTAGAAGTGACCACATTCTACTAAGGTGGTCAAACCTTATACTCAGACCAAGGTCTGAAACCTGATCCATAAACTGCCCAGGATATTAAGCATTAGCCGTAAGTTGCCAAGGCCATCTACATTTCATGCTAACCAGATTAAGAGCTCTTTAAAGGCAGAGAATGATCTCTTAGTTTTCTATTTATTCTAGTAAAATATATCTGATATAAAATGTACCATTTTAACCATTTTTAAGTGTACAGTTCTACGGCACTAAGTACTCTTACGTTGTTACGCAACCACTTACACCCATCTCCGGAAATCTTTTCATCTCGAAAAACTGAAACCCCCATGCCCATGAAACAACAACTCCCAGTACCTTCTCCCCACTCCCACCCTCATTTCCTGGCAACCCACATTCTACTTTCTGTCTTTATGATTTTGACTATTTTAGGCACCTAATATAAGTGGAATCATACAGGACATGTCCTTTTTTAAATTTAATTTTGTATTCCCTGCTTAATCAGAGACAACTTTTCTAAAAGAGACATTCGAAAAATATTTGTTGGTATAAACTGTTCGGGTATTTTCATTCCATGTGAAAAAAGTTGCAATTTCAAAGGGAAATATTGCATGTTCTCAAATGGGATACATGGGAAATATAAAGAAATTCAACAAGTTTAAAGGGGAAAAAAAATAAAGCAAAAGAGAACACCAAAAAGTTACTGGATTCCATAGGAAATTTGAGTTGGGTAATGTATAAATAATAATAATGATCTAATCATCTCATTAAGGAAAAAGATTTATGAAATTGCTTTCATCTGATAAATTGTCTACCATTCCCAGTACCAAGTCTGAACACTGCATTGCTCACTTCCCAATAAATTATCTATATTGGCCATTGGTATTCCCCTTCACATTCCCAAGGAGAGCCCCTCCCACAGGCCCTGCAGGTACCCATATCATCCGAGGCCCCTCAGACCTCAAAGAGAAGCATACATACTTAAGGCTCATCACTCCTTTGGGGTTCTTTTTGCTACAATTTGTTAAACTTAATCCATCATATAATAAAATGTCATGTAGCTATAAGTATTTTGAATATAAAATAACCCATGGTAGAGGGGTAGAAATAGAGATGTGATTACAGAGAGTTTACCAGGAGGGAAGGCTTTGCTCTAAAGCAGGATCCCTGTGAGAAGAAATCTGAATGAGGTGAGGGGAGCTACCCTGGTGACCTGGCAGGCGTCTGTTCCAATCAGAATGAACAGATATTCCGAAGGTGCTGATACAGAAATGTGTATCAGGAGGATATCAAGATGGAAAGTGAGCCTGAAGCAAAATGAATGAGGGGTGGAGTAGCAGAAAATGAGATCAAAGAGTTGTAGGCAATCATATTATATTAGTTTTTTAGGCATGGCATTTGGGATGTGAGAGTTGGGAAGTTATTGGAGAGTTAGAGCATAGAAGTCACATAATCTGATTATTTATTTGCCCACCCTGGTTGCTATGTGAAGTCAAGACTAGACACAGGGAGAACAGTGAGAAAATGCGTTTAACTTTGTCTGAGTTGAGAACATTGGAAATGGTAAGAAGTGGTAAAATATAGGATATGTTTTGATGTCAATGCACATGCAGCTCGATTGGAAATGAGCATTGAGGAAGAGATATTGGTTTAGGATGACTACTTTTATTCCACTTGAGCATCTCAATGAATTGTACTGAAATATATTGAAGTGGGAAAGATGGAGGTAGAAATTTGTGGATGGGAATCAAGATGCTAGTTTTGGACATGTTAAATTAGAAATTCCTATTAGATATCCAAGTGAAGAATTTGAGTAGGAAAGAAGTTGACATAGCAGCCTCAAGTTCAAGGAAAATGTCAGACTAAATATACACGTTTACCAGTCATAATAACATGAGTACCATTTAAAGCTAAGGACCCAGATAAGATTACATAGAGATCGAATGTAAATATTTAAAGAATGTATTTCTGTTAGTATATTATTTGAATTTCATCATTTTTCATACAACAAGGGTTGTTAACTAGGAAACCATACACACACACACACACACACACACACACACACATATATATCCATCTCTGTATCTATCTAATCTCTCCACAGAGAGTTCTATATATAACTGCAGAAAAAAATAAAATGTGTCTTGCCTTTTCTTGAATGGATTCACTAAAATTTTTCTGCTTTCCAACAAGCCAGTACATTTTTCTTTATAACTCATACATAACTGAAAACAGCAAACAGCTTACTATCATAAAGAACTTTTTATGTGACAGTAAAATATCTTCTTGCACATGTTAGTATTGGTCATAAACAGCACATTGAAGTCAAAAGTAAATGGCATGAGCAAGACATTTACTAGATTTTAAATTAGGAATAGGAAAATTCCATCATATTATGGTTGCTAATGAATTCTATTTAATTAAACAAATATTCATTGTGTGTCTTGCACTGTGCTAAGGGAAAGGGCATGAAGTTAAGCAAAAACATGCCAAGAGCTCTGAAGTTCATAGCCTAGCAGGGGAACATTTTAACCCAATAATCATATTTCTGATTCTATAATTAATGTTGAGATAAAAGATGTTCTGGGTAGCTACATGTATCTATAAAAGCATATGATAACAATAAGTGACTCAGTCTGGGAAGTCAGAGATGACTTTCTGAGAAAATGACACTGGAACCTGATGGAAGAGGAGGAGTTTAAAAAGCAAATGGAGTCTGGGAGATGAGAGCACTGTGTGTCCTACAGAATGAAGAAAGTTCAGTGTAGATGGAGAATTGAGAAGAATGGTGAGAGATAAGATTGTCAGCACCTTCTCCCTGCTTATGTGACCTTTGTAAAATATTTTAATTTTTTCATATGATTTAGTTTCATAACCTAGAAAATATGATACCTCTTTTTATTATCTCAAAGATTCCTTTTACTCAAATAATATAGAATTCTAGAATACCACCTTCCCATTTTTAAGTGGATGGTGCTGTCCATGGTGCTAGAAAGTAGCAGTAAGAAGTGAGATGATCTAAACTGAGGTTCCCATACCTGTCCATACTTTGGAATCACCAAAAAAGCCACCCTCAAGATATACTTAATTATAATCCCCAGTATTAAAGCCTTTGAGTGTAGTTTTGTAGGTATCTGCTCGTAGGTGGATCTGACATGTAATCTACAAAAGAGATTTCCATGCCTACCATCCACAATAGTGTTTTCAACTCTGGCACATATGAAATACATGGAAAACTTCATGGAAAATCACTAAGAAGATTATCTCTAAAGAGTTTATGGTGTCAATACACACACACACATATCAAATTTTTTCAGGGGCATCTGAATCAACTGAATAAGAACATGAGAGTGCAAATATTCAAAAATATCCATTATAGTATGTTTTATAAACATGTTAATTGAAAACTTTCAAAAACTATTAAATGAAAATCAATTAGTCTGAATATCAACAACTTTGTGACAATCTTTTCCCCACTGAAAATATATTCAGTCAAGACAAGTTTAATCACAAGTTTTTGATTCAGTATACAGTATCTTACGACTTCCTTGTGAAAGCAAATCAAGTTCTAAGTGGCAATTAAAAGCTTGTTTTTATAGGTAAGCAGAAATACAGATATTTTGGGTTTGATTTTACAGTTAATTACAATTGTCTCCCTCTATCTCTGGGTTAGGAACCATTGAAGAAGTAAAACTAGTATTCAGCAGATGGAAATAAGACAAATATATAAACTTCATTATTGTCTAAAAAAAGAATGTGGAGAACACGACTTGGATAGAAAGCTACAGTCTACCTTTTGATACTTTCCTGGAAATATAAAAATGAGAGATGATCCATCCATAGGAGAGCCATTTATCCTTTACTGGGGAAGAATTACTGATAAATAGAAAGAAGATAGAAATATTTCTTGCATTCTCTTTTTTCCTGAGGACTGAAGTATAAATTTCACCCCCAGTATGAGAACATGGAGGGTATAATATAAGTATTCCCTACTACAAAGGTGTACTTTAAATTTTTAAAATGTTTAATTTAGAGAGAACCACAAATAAAACTTGAATACAAGGAAATTTGTTAGTACAGGAATTGTACTTCTTTGGATGGATATATTCATTACAAATTTATTATATGTTAATGTAAAAATCCATTCTCGGATATCAGAGGTTTCTAAAAATGAGCCTTATATAAATTATTTGACATTAATTTCAAAAATGCTTTTCTTTTAATTTTAAGCCTTTTTGCTTTTTCTTCAAAGCAGCTCTTTTAATGACTCACTCCTCATCACTGGTGCAGTTCCAGTGACTATGTTCCTGGCAGATAAGAAACACTCTGTAATCTAAGGGAGAGGCTCTCCTTATATTGGCTCTGATCCTGGTTTCAATAGTATATCTATTTTTTCATAATGTCCCAATCAACCAGTTGATTTGATATACTCAATCAACTAATTAGTCAAAACGAGTATATAAATCGATGGATTATCAGAATGAGTTTATTCTTCAATACAGTACAATCCAAACTAAATGTTTAGATGGCACATGGATATCCTCCCAGACTGTAATTTTAACATCTTCGGTGGTGCTGTCCTGGGCCTTTCTACAACAGGCCTCTTTGCACCACTGGCCCCACTAATGTCTTGCTTATGATTAGGAATCAATAATTACTGAATCTAAATAAGATGAAATTGAATGGTGACCCTAACAGCTCAGATTTACTGAATCTGATTTCTGCACTTTTATAACTCTGTGAGTGATCCTTGGATTTACTCACAATTCTCTCAACTGTAAAATACAACAAAACAGTGTGAGAATCAAAATCTTGGGAAATGAAATGAAGAAAAGATGTTTGTCTCAGATTTTCTAAGCAATCATTCAGTTGTAAATGTCAATGAAAGCAAATAATATGAAAAAAAAAAATAAAGAAACCCCAAAAAAACAGATTATGAGGTTAAGTAGTCAATGTTAGAAATGAATTTGATATAATTTAACTATAGGTACTACATAGCTGTTATGTGCCAAATATTGATGAGTGTTAATAACATAAATGCCTCCAAGTAAGGACATATTACTATTTATAGATGAAGCATAAAATATTGGTGGTAGTGGTGGCAGAGATAGTATTAATAACAGTATTTTTAATGAGTCTGATAATTTGTGAAAATTATTTGGATATCTTTAGACTCTAAGAACAAAACTGTCATAAAATGTGGCTATTATTTATTCTCATGCTTTAAATAAGCAAAATAAGGCTCATAATTATAGGTATACAGTGATAATATTTTGATTTTGTGAAGAATCAAAAGCAGATAGGAAAATGTTTCCTGAAAACAGCCTAAAGTTCAGAATAAAAATTCAAGGCCAGCAGAAAAACAAAGTCATATCGGAAAATCTCAGGATAGGACAAAAACCATGAACAAAATATAAGTGAATAGTTGCTAAATCAAGCTCTTCAGACTCCCACTTCATTGCATGCAAACTGAACCTTTATCCTGGGGTGTGGGCAAGTCCAGCTCAAGGGAATGCTACTGAGTCTGTGGGTTGCCACTCTATTCTTATCAGCCCAAGAATCTCATTTATCAGTTTAGTGCTATCAACTAGGCTCTGAAATACACTGGAACAAGAAGAGGGAAATCTGGGTGACTGCATTTTCCTCAGAGCAAGGAGATATGTAAATAGCTTAAATGCAAACTTCATGTTTTATTTATCATGGTTCAGGTGATAAAATTTTAAAGAACATGTCAAGTAAGGCAAATACATGATTTTAAAAGCCTTGGGTCCTTCTGCTGTGGGTATGTCTCCAGCTTTTCTTAGTAGCATCATTTAACCTCCAAGTTCCCCTTCTTTATACTAGGGAAAACAGTCCAATTTGTTTCCTCACTAGGACATATAGGAGAAATAATAAAAATGATCGAAAAGAACTTTTCAAGAATAATGTACTATGAAATGCTTATGTCATATATACAATGAGTGAACACAAAGATTGAGACCTCAAAGGAAAATGGAGCCTAGAATTTAAGACAATAAATGAAGGAGGCCAAAATCAGAAACAAACTAGATGATGGAGACAGAGCAGGGATGCTCACCCTCAATGATTGTAGCCAGCAAGAATCCACATGGCCTGAAGGAAATTAGAAGATTTTTGTTGAGCACGGAAACCTTCCCAGAAGTTACTCATTCCACTGCTTGATTCTAAATCATTATTCAGATGGGGAAAAAAAGGTGTCTTCCTGCCTGCCATCCGGTAACAGCAGGGCTTAAATATAATCAGTGGCATATCTATAAAATTGTGGTTATAACACATGTTGCAATTATACCCAAATGAAGAGGTGCTGGAATGACAAGTGCAATAAGAAAAATGGTATTATTCATGAAAATAGGAAAAGCGACTTCTTTGCCTTTGGATAAATACTCTCTAGTGGGATTGCTAGATAAAATGGTAGGTCTATTTTTAGTTCTTTGAGAAATCTCCATACTGTTTTCCAAAGAGGTTGTATTAATTTGTAGTCCCAACAATAGTCTATAAGCTTTGCTTTCTCTCTACATCCATACCAGTATCTATTGTTTTTGGACTTTTTAATAAAAACCACTCTAACAGAGGTAAGGTGATATCTCATTGTGGTTTCAATTTGCACTTCCCTAATTATTAATGATGTGGAGCATTTTTTCATCTATTTCTTGTCCATTTGTCTATTGGAAAATTTCTGTTCATATCTTTTGCCCACTTTTTAATGGGGTTGTTGTTTTTTTCTTGCTGATTTGTTTGAGTCCTTTGTGGATTCTGGATATTAGCCCTTTATCAGATGTATAGTTTGAGAATATTTTCTCTCATTCTGTAGGCTATTTGCTGTGTTGATTATTTCCTTAGCTATGCAGAAGCTTTTCTTTATCCAGCAATCTCACTACTGGGTTTCTACCCAAAGGAAAATAAATCGTTTTATCAAAAAGACACCTGCACTCAAATGTTTATTGCAACACAATTCACAATTGCAAAGAACTGGAATCAACCCAAGTACCCGTCAATTCATGAGTGGATTAACAAAATGTGATATTTGTATACCACAGGGTACTACTCGGCCATAAAAAAAGGATGAATTAATGCCTTCTGCAGCAATTTGGATGGAACTGGAGACTATTATCCTAAGTGAATTATCTCAAGAATGGAAAAACAAACACCACATATACTCTCTAATAAATCGGGAGCTAACCAATGGGCACACATGTATACACACACAAAACACATCAATAAACCCAGCAATAATATAGCAGTTTCTAAAGTCTTTGCTACAGTATAAATGTCTTCCTATTTCCTAAGACTAATCAAATTACTAAAGATCTTAGATAAGGGTATATGTTCTGAGTCACTCTTTGGCTATTTGGTTATTATCATCTTTGGTTATTATACTCCTCCTTTACTCCAATTACAGGAATGTCAATAGTGCTTGCATTGTCAACATTCTCTTAATATAATTCTCAGAAATAAATATTTTCTAATATTTATTAATGGAGCAATAACCAAAGCAGTTTACTAAATAACTGGTCTAGTCATTGAAGTGTAAAGTTATTTTCTGGCTCTATCTACATGGAACCACCAACCCAAACTGCTTGTACTGACTAGAACAAAAACATTTTTAAGGACTTGATGTAATGACTTTATTAAAAATATTTAAAGCATAAGGAAAGAAAGAAAACAGGAAAAAGAGAGAAATTTTCAGTACTCTGAGGGGGAGGGTAGGCTAACAATCATCGATGGCATTTTTCCATTCTTAGTGGTAGTACAGCATGCAGTGAAGTTTGACAGGCTATGTCAACATAAAGGTAATCTCTCTTAAGAACATCCCACTATAGGAGCAGAGGCTGGGAGTTCAAGAGAACTAGATTCAAACTTTAGTTCTGGAGGGGGAAAAAATGGCGGATTAGGGGTGACCTCCTGGCTCTCTGCTCCCTGAGTGGAAGGTGCAGAACACGGACACCCACGCGCGAGTGAGGCGCTCTCCCGAAGGATCAGCTTCGTGAATCTACAGAGAAGCAGCGAGGGACAAGCAGTGCCCGGGAAAAACAAGGTGAAGTGGAGAAACGACCGCAAATACCGGAGAGCGCGGGT
>RJWJ010042763.1:0-12902 GCA_004363605.1 Indri indri | reverse complement strand
CAAATTTTTCAAAAATAAGTGTATGCTGCTTTTATCATAATAAAAAAGAATTAAAAAGTAATCAAGACTGGAAGATTACAGAGACAGTTATTTGAACAAAGAATGGGGTCTGAGCTGGAGTGGAGCGTGGGCTTGTGTGTGTGTGTGTGTGTGTGTGTGTGTGTGTGTTTGTGGGTGGCGCACCAGAGCATTCGGGCTTTTAGGGTGATGGGCAAGACTCCACTGGGCAGGACACGAGGAATGGAATCCAAGTTTGCCGTGGCGGTATTCGCCCTGCCGCATGCAGGAGAAAGTGTTCCCTCCCCAGAGACTGAAAGAGAGAGGGGCGAGGACTGCAGGTGATGTCTCCTGTCCGGGACAGGACGCTGAGGAAATTCATGCTTCGAGCCTCAGCTCCCACTCTCTTTAAGGTTCCCAGTCACCTGCACAGGTGGGCAGGGGGACGTAGAAAGGCTCCGAGCTTGAGGACATATGCTGCGTAGGGTAAGTTCATGATGGGAGAGGAGCTCAAATGGACAGGCAAACGGTGGCTGAAGGATGTGGTGGCTCCCTGCGAAATGGAGACCACAATTCACACTAGCAACCCTCAGCGAGGCGGTGTGATTTCCGGGGAGCCCAGGGGCACGGGGTGCGTGGGGCACAGAAGGGCTGTGTTGCTGGACTGCTCTGGGCTCCGTGCTCTAGCGTCCTGCAGCGGTGGCTTCTCGGAGTCCTGGGGCAGATACAGGTTTGGGAGGCTGAGGGTGTGTCCCTGTGTCTCCGCCGGGTCTGCCTGGCACGGAGCCAGCAGACCAAGACAGGCATCAAATAGGGAGAAATGAAGGCACCATTCTGGTTAAATGTGGTGAGTTAGACCTGTGTGCTCAACTCCACCCACTGCCTTTGAGTCCAACAGCCAAATCCAAATAACTAAAGAAGTATTAGGGTTTAAAAAAAGGAAAAAGGCAAAATCAGTCCGGAACCCAAATAAGAGCGTCAGCCACACACCAGGAACTACGTGGCAACTCTGCACGCGACACAGGAGATGACGGACGCCGTGTGTAACTTGCCCTGGATTTTCTCTTGTGTGGTGGCGAGGCAAGGGGGGTTCTGTCGCTGCTCCCCTCCGCACGGGCCTGGGCGACTCTTGTAGGATCCCGAATTGCCCAGTGACGTGCAGCGAACTAAAACACCTGTGTGATGAGCGGAGTCGCCCTGCTCTGACTGCCACCGTGTCCCCGGGCCCTTCTGTCTGGGCTTTCTTTCCAAGGGCCTCTGCCATCGGGTGCCCTCCTTCCTCACCCTTGCTCTGCCTGTTTCCCTCCTAGCGTTGACCCCGTGTGACCTTCACAGATTTACCTTTTTGTCTGTCCGCCCCAGCCCCAGAGTGCGAGCTCCGACAGAGCGGAGCATTGTCCACACATTCCCTACTGTCGCCTCCTATGTCCAGCGCTGGGACGCAGGCGTGCTCAATAAGTACCTGTTGAATGGAATGTTCTAGTTTCCTTCCCCTCCCCACCCTTGGATTGAAGCCAGAGAATGGCTGGCAAAGACAAGGAGAGATGGTGGCAGCAGGGATGAGTGGCGCTGCTACCAGGCAGAAGGCGAAAACCTGAGGATTTCTTACGCTACTGTTAATCCAAGCTGGTGCTTTTCTGGAATGGGCTGGCAGGAGGCCATGGTGGGGGGTGGGGGCGGTCTCTGCACATGGATGGCTGAGGCCTTGGAGGATTCCCTTCCCAGATCCCCCAGCTCCTGTTTTCTCTGCCCCACCAGGGCCTTTTCTACTTCCTGACTCAGTGCCTCCCTTCTTTCCCCCCGACATACACCCTGCAAACCACGGGTGCAAACACCCATTTCTGTGCCCACTACTGCCTTCCAGGTCTCCCCAGGCTTCACTCCTCATTCTTAAAAAAAATCTGTGTACTCACTATCAGCCTTCCTCCTTGGTTGAATGCCACACGGATGGCGTTCATGTGCACTGTGAAAACCCACATCGAGGGCTCCAGAATACAAACATGTGACCAGATTCAACGGAGCCGTTTCGGGAGAAGTAGGGCAGTGCTGAGAGGCTATTTTTAACTCCACATTCTGGTGGTTTGGTGACCTGCCTGCCTCCTGCTCTCCTGCTCAATGCCGATGCTGAAGGACGGCTGTGTCCCCAGGTTCAGGGCCTAACGTGTGCCTGGCGGAGCCCAGCACGGCCCTGGCGAGCTTGGTGTGGGGTGTCTCTCTTTTCCACAGAGGAGTAAGGACCGAGAAGCCTGCGCAGCTCCCAGGAGGCTGGTCAGCAGGGATGCTGAGAGGAGACCTGATTGTCACTGAGCTGGATGATGTCGCTGGGGCTGTGGGAGCACCCGGGCTGCCGGGCTGCGGAATCTGGCTCCTCACAGGCAGGGGGCCTGGAGAGGGTGGAGTGTTCCCAGAAAACCACACCAGAACGAGTGCCGCCCCCAGCAAGTCTCTGCTCCCCACCCCCTCTATCACAGTGTCCCAGATGGGGGCCCAAGACACTGCACTCACTTTGGCTGCCCTGTAGGACCTGCAGACACTGTGCAGTGTGGGGGGGACCCTGGAGCCCCTTGGACTGTCCCGAGGGGTGGGAGGAGCCCACTGCCCAGGATGGCCCAGTTGCTCTGACGTCCCTTCACAGAGAGGCCCGGCGGCAGGTGTCTCTCACCCTGCCCTCTTCTTCGCGCATGGCCCCTTCTGTCATCTAACAGAGGCTGGTTTCTCTCCTCCCATCAGAACGTAAGTTCCACAAGGGCAAGGCTGTGTTTCTGTTTACCACTGCATACACAGCTCCTAGAATCGCCCTCAGCATACAGTAAGCACTCAATAAATGTCTGTGGGGGGAAGGAAGCACAGAAGGAGGAACAGAGGGAGGAGGAGGGAGGGGAGGAGGTGGTTTGTTGGTTTCTCCTTGTGCGGTACCACCCACCCTGGGAGCAGCTGGAAGACCACCGCTCTGTCCCTCCACAGTGACAAGAACCATGGACGCAGCAGCTGCTGGACTCCGCTGCCCGCCTCCAAGGACATCAGCCTCAGCCTGAGCCCTCCAACGCTCTGCCTTCTGGCTGGTGCCCTGACCAAGGTCTCCGGAGGTTGTGTGACCTGCTGAGAGTGCCGGCAGCGGAAGCAAGTTAGACCTTCCAGCGTGAACGACCGGGGCAGGCCTGGCACTGCTTCCCCTTCCTGGCAGAGGCAGAGGGCGGGGGAGGGCGGTGTCCCCCAAACCAGGTCCTTGTCAAGCCTCCTGATCGGTGCATGCTAACAGGCTAGGCCATGAGCACTTATGTGCGGCATCTCCCACCCTGTGGACAGTGGTCCCTGGTCTCCACTGTTTGCTCTGTCCCTTAGAGAGGACGTTCTCCTCAGCCACAGGCTCCCCTCACCAAGCCCTTGCTCCCTGCACGGGGTGGTGCTCCATGAACATGTGGTGGCTCTGTGCTGGAAGCGAAGAGGACAGGATAGAAAAAGCCTGTCCCCACCAAGGAGCCGGGGAGCTGCCTCCTGACAGCGGCCCTTCTCTGCCCCCGTCCCAGCTGCCGCACATCCGCACATCAAGACGCGCTTTGTGCTCCAGCCGTTCAAAACCAAGCGTCCAAATGACGACTCCCTTTGGGATTTTCTTTAGAACAAAGACAATTTCCACTAAGGCTCGTTTCTCCCACTCCTGGATTCCTTCCACCTTTGTGAGCTGAGCCCCTTCTGAAATGAGATGTGTGTGCCCTGGATGGCAACTGCTCCACTAACGCGTGCGTGTCCGCACTGATGCAGGGCACCTGCTTTTCTGGGACAATTGCCATCTGGCATTGGGCGACTTCCTCATTGTATGCCTATTTCTGGACAAAGAAGAGGAGGGCTGGACAAGAAGCAGACCTCCCCCTCCACATCCTCCCGCCCCTGGCAGGCCCGACTGAGAGACCCCTTCCGGCTCAGGTGTCTACTACACATGTGGTCACAGAGAGTGGGGTGAACAGGCAGCTTCACCCTAACTTTCTGCTTGACAGCATTAGCTGATCAGATGCTCAGGTCCAGCACAAAATGTCCCAAAAGGCATCCTTTGGGCCCAGAGTTCCTGCTCATCCCCACACCACCAGAGTGGCAGTGTCACCCCCGCAGCCTTCAGGGACCAGAAGGGAAGGGAGATGCCTCTCCCACCGCCAAGGCCACCGTCAGCCGGTCTCCTGGCACACAGTGGGCCGGGGCCGTCCCTGGACAGCAGCTGTGGGGTGGAGATGGGGCTCTGGTGATGGGGACAGGAGCCAGCTACCAAGACCTTCGCCAGCGATCACTCGGTGAAGACTTTACTGTTTACAACACTGCTTTTTGTTTACTATGAATAGGTAAAATAAGACAGTGAAATGTAACGTAAAACAACCCCACAAGAAGCAGGAAGCTCAAAATTTAGATCTGACAAGTGTTCCCACCTGGGTCTGGTCCAGGGCCGGAAGAAGGGCTGACTCTGTCACGGGGAGAAAATGAGGGTGAGGGGCTCCCCTGGAGCAGGCAGCACCTGCCCAGAGTGGACTGAGGGCGGAGAAGGCTGGCGGCTGGGAGGGACTTGCTGGAAGGAAGCTCCGGGCGGAAGCAGAGCCGCTCCAGCGCCAAGGTGAGAAAGGTGAGCTCACCTGTTTCACAGACAAGGTACGACCAACATGTCTAATAACAAATATTTGGGAAGCAGAGAATGTCAATTCTGCTCAGACTCTTGCTTTCCTATAATATAGCACAATATTTTCACATAAGACATGGGTTTGGAGTGATATGTTTCAAAAATATCAAATTTTTGGCCAGGCGCGGTGGCTCACGCCTGTAATCCTAACACTCTGGGAGGCGGAGGCCGGCGGATTCTTTGAGCTCAGGAGTTCAAGACCAGCCTGAGCAAGAATGAGACCCCTGTCTCTACTAAAAATAGAAAGAAATTAATCGGACAACTAAAAATATATAGAAAGAATTAGCCGGGCATGGTGGCGCATGCCTGTAGTCCCAGCTACTCAGGAGGCTGAGGCAGGAGGATCGCTTGAGCCCAGGAGTTTGAGGTTGCTGTGAGCTAGGATGACGCCATGGCACTCTAGCCCAGGCAACACAGTGAGACTCTGTCTCAAAAAAAAAAAAAAAAAAAATCAAATTGTTAAGTTTTTATAAATTGTCTTTAGGAGCAATTGTATAAATGGCACAATGTTTTGAATAATCCAAGACCTAAATGCAAAGACAACTTAATAAAATTAGAAAAAACGGGAGACTATGTGGGAAGACCTTATCACTCTTGGCGGGAAATCATGGGAAACGAGCAACACGCACACATATTCATCCTGCCTGTTATCCTCTATGTCCACATCCATTACATGGGGAAAGACACCATAAACCTAATAAAAAGAAAAATTGTAGATAGGGAAAATATTTTCAGCACATGTCAGACAAAAGTTAATGTGCTGTTATACAAAAGAGACCTCACAAACTGATCAGAAGAAGACACGGTCACATACAAGGTGAAGGGGAAACAGTCCACGCTTCTCTTGGCGCCTGCTGGTCCGTGTGAAGGGCTCGGCCTCACGGAAGCACTTCGGACCCTTGTGGGTAATATGGGGGGAGTCCCAGTGGGATTGAAGGGGAGACTCTTGGAAGCACCCAGAGTTTGGGCATAGAGGGTCCAAGAGAGGTTTCTAGCAATAAAGTCATAGGGATCAGGCGTCTACGGCGAGCACGTGCTGAGCAGAAAGCAAGCGTGTGTTCCGGAGAACAATGTAAGGAGACAGAAACCTGTGCTCTTGCTCCCTTGCCTATGGCAGTAACCACCTTTTTCCCTGTTCTCCTTTCGGAGCCTCTGCCACTGTAGCTCAGCCACCCTGGGTGCTCCACTCTCTCACTCTGGGACTGTGTCATCAGCATCCTTCCCACCAGCAGCGTGAACTGGGGGACACAAGTGCTGGCCGGTCCCAGCAGCCAGGAGAAATGGTGGCTGGGAGTGTCCAGTTCCCATGGGACCAGCATGTGGTTCCTGAGTGAAGAGACAGCCAGGGAACTGTGGCCACAGTCAGCAGGGAGCCTTGGTGACCACGTCACTCAGCCGGGCTCGTAGGAGCACCCGCTGTGGGGGATGAGACAAGTCTTTACCTACATGGGTGGGCATCCCGGACAAATGCCGTTACCTCTGGGACTGCAGAACCGCCCGACGCACTTCTCAGTGGGCTTGGTTGTGAGGCAACAACCCATAGAATCATGACTTTCTCCCATGCTCGCTATTTCAGGTGATGGCACTGCGTCCTCCCAGGGGACAAGCCAGAGACCACCCTCCCCCTCCTGCCTCAAGGTAGAGCGACCACACTATTGATTATCCAAACCGGACACTTCGGGGAGTAGAAGGAGGGTGGCTCACTCCTTCCACATGCTATAACAAAAGGCATAGACTGGGAGGCTCGTAAACAGCAGACATTTATTTCTTACACTTCCGGAGCCAGGGAAGTCCCAGACCAGGGTGCTGGCAGATTCGGGGTCTGGTGAGGGCCACTTCCTGGTTCACAGATGGCTGTCTTTTCACTGTGACCTCACGTGGCGGAAGGGGCAAGGGATCTCTCCCTGGGCACTAATCCCATTCACGGGGGCTCCATCCTCATGGCCACATCGCCTCTCAAAGGCCCCACCTCCAAATACCATCGCCTTGGGATTAGGTTTCGGCATATGCATTCCGAGGGGACACAAACATCCTGACCACAGCAGAGGAGCAGTAAGTGATTGCGCTGAACCAACAGGCAAACTGGGACTGTCCCGGCCAATCGGGACATAACTGCCCAACTCAGAGCCAGCCCACCACATGGTCCTGTCGACTTCACCTCATAAAAATCTCCTAAATCTACCCTATTTCCTCCACTGCCGCCACTTCGTATTGATGACCATAACCCGTTCCCTAGACTGAGGTCCTCCCACACTCGCACGGGTGTTTAACCCAGTGGTCATTTCAGGTGCAAATGTGATGACAGCCTCTCCCGCACCGTTCTCAGCACACTGCGGAGACGCCTCTGCTCCCAGGACACATAGGACACCTGGAAAGGTCTTACTGTGTGTTTCCTCCACAGGGACGTCTCCGGTGAAGACGGGACCCTGACTGTTGGCTCACCACGTTACCTTTAGCACCTGCCACGTCCAGGGTGCTCTTTAAATATCAGTTAAATGAACGAATGAGCAAAGGAATGAATCTGTTGGGTTTCCTGGGCCCACAGTCCCTGCTGTGACGGAGAAGGCTGCCGGACATGCATGGGGTGCTCATGCACAGTGAGTCCACATGCAGCACTTTGCAGTTAAAGTGCCCTTTCTCTAAAGCTCCGCTTTGGTGTCCACTGACAACACCCAATGCCACGTGCCCACGGTGCTTGGGTTTCCACGGGCCTTCCAGTGCGAGCTTGGAGATTTGTACAGTATCTTCCTCACCGCCCTTGAATTCGCTGCTTAGTCCCATAGCGTTAAGGAATTATTCGAATTCAAACAAAACGATAAACAACTCCTATGTTTAGTTCCTTCGTTGAAACACAAATTCTGGATTTTTGTGGAAAAAATCTTTTTCTCTTCCAATTATCTCTCTAAGGGGAGAGCTGGCGAGGGGTTAAGGAGCCGCAATTTACCAGCGTTCCATTTTCATTTAATAAACGTCACACACACGTAGCAGTGTTTTAGCAGATAGAAACGAGTGCTACTATTACTTACAAAGGTTAATAATAGAAGGTATTATTACCAGAAATCTGCATAACATCTGAAAGAAATAAAAACTATTTTATCATCTGAAGCACACATTTGGATAATGGCAGCATTTTATAGAGCATGTTAAACATATGCCCCTGTGGTTAATGTGCACGTGTGTGTTCTTAAACACCAAACACAGTCACATTTATGAGGGAGGGGAGAATGGAATTCAACAGCAGTCTGCATCTAAGTAATGCATGGTTATGGCTCCAAGGTAAAATATGCTGTCATCAAAACCATTTAAGAATAATAACCTAAATGCTTTTGATAGGAAAGGTTTGAGCAGTACTTCGTAGTATATTGTGATCAAATTAGCTATGGAGAAAATCTATACATGTGCTGGGCTGTTTCCCCTTATAAGGGTCAAAAGCTTTTCATGTCAAAAGCATACAAGGGGCCGGGCGCAGTGGCTCAAGCCTGTAATCCTAACACTCTGGGAGGCAGAGGTGGGAGGATCCCTTGAGGTCAGGAGTTCGAGACCAACCTGAGCAAGAGCGAGACCCTTTTTCTACTAAAAATAGAAAAAATTAGCCAGGTGTGGTGGTGCCACCGGTAGTCCAGCTATTTGGGAGGCTGAGGCAGGAGGATCACTTGAGCCCAGGAGTTGAACATTGCTGTGAGCCAGGCTGATGCCATGGCACTCTAGCCCAGGCAACAGAACAAGACTCTGTCTCAAAAAAACAAAAAAAAAGCATACAAGTTACTCTATACCTCTAGCTACAGCTCTGCCAAGGCAAGAACCTGCAAACAGCAAAAGATGGGGCAAAGCAAAACAGATGCCCGCGGCTCCAGGTCCGTGGCAGTGTCTTCTTGTGGTTTGTTTCCTGTCCAGATGTCACAGCTACTGGGATGTGCAGGTCTCACCAGATTGATATAGTGAGTCTTTGAAGTGTCACCACCAAGAAATCAACAAATATAGATTGAAAAAACAAACCTCATAAATGACAACTACAGCGGGCTGAATAACCACCCCCAGAGATGTTAGGTACTAATTCCTGTTACCTGGGAAGATTACCTTATATGGAAAAAGTGTCTTTACGGATGTGATTAAGTTAACCATTTTGAGATGGGGAGATTATCCTGGTGGTGGCCCTTAAATGTAATCGCAAAGTCCTTATAAAACAGAGACAGAGGGAGGGTCAACACAGGCAGAGGCGGAGATGTGGCACAGAGGCAGACATTGAAGTGCCGTGGTCACAAGCTGAGGGACGCGGGGCCACGGAAGCTGGAGGAGCTGCCTGCCCTCACCTCCATGTTGGCCCAGTGAAATGATTTTGCACTTCAGGCATTCAGAACTGTGAGAGGCCAAATTTCCCTTGTTTTTAGCCACCAAGTTTATAGTTATTTTTTGCAGCAGCTCCAGAAAACAAATGCAACTGACCACCTCCGGCAGGACTCGTAGGTTGCAAGCAGGGGCAATCGCTGCGGGCTGACTGCAGGGGGAAGCTCAGAGACGTCTGTTGGAGAGCTCTAAGAACCTGTGGTGTCCACAAGGGCAGCGGTCTGTGTTAGGGACTCTGCACTGGAATGCTACGCTCTAGCAACATGCCTTTCCCATCTGACGTGTTCTATGTGCAGGCGCCACGCGAAGACCTTTACATAACTTTTAGTCCCCACAAAAATCTGGGGTGGCCCGGCTAAGTCACTCCTCTAAGCTAACACAGTTAGAGACTGAAGGAATGCCAGGACTCTGCTTCTTCCCGCATCAGATCTTTTTCCATTGCATCAGCTTGCCTGCGCTTTCAGACGTGCAAAAAGATGTTTAACACTGAGCTTGGAGCGGCGGAACACAGTGAGCCAAGATTTCACGGAATTTCCTAAAGCCCAGCTCCCCCTGTTAAGATGCCCTAAAACCGTGAAAGATAACCCTGGGCTTCGGGAGCTTTTAGCATGACATGACTCATTCATGCAGTGCCTTATCACGGGGCTTAGGCCTTTTTGCAAGATCAGGGCTTCCTCAAGTGTCCCTGAGCGGGTCAGGGTGGTGCCTCTGAAGACTGAGTTTGACCTGCAATTTAAACCTTTCCTTCAAGTGCGCCTCTTCCTTCTGTTAACGAACGGAAGCGTGCTTCATTATAGAGAAGCGAACTACTAAATTTAACACTGATGCTGAGAGTTTATATTCTGATGTGTTGGCTTATTCATATTAATAGATCTCATTCCAGCGCCACTCAGAGTTCACCGTGAGTTTCCCCAGCTAACGTTCCCGTCCCTGCCCTGTGCAGTCAGCAGCCCGCGGTGGATGAATCACCCCACAAATGGTTTATGCCGCTGCACCACTGCAAACTAAACAAATTCTTTCCACGTTAGGCTTAGGGTTAAAAAAAGAAGTTCTGTTCTAAAGGAGAGAGATACGATTTTGAAAGGAGCACTAGAAAGAAAACAAAAAGGAAACGAGAGCTCGGTCAACGGTGTGCTGGATGGCCCTGCGACTTCCTTCCTTCGTGACTTCTGCGGAAAGTGGGGGCTTTCCACAGACAGCTGTGGGCAGGGCAGGGCAGGGAGTGACAGCCCTCCCTCCCCAGACTGTGGCCAAGGACCGAAACTGGTGGTGCCGAAGACAAGCCTCATCTGATAGTGAGCTCAGAGCTCTGTACTAAAATGCTCCCTTAGAGAGGGCTGGGGCTGGGGGAGTGTAAAAGAAAAAATTATTCTGACACTTTTGAAAACAGCCTGTAATACTTTACTTAGGACTGTTGCAGTAGGTGTCCAGATCATCACACAGGGGAGAGATCAGGCTCAACTCCAAAAACAAGAACAGGGGACTTACAGCAGGCTGAGGGGTCAGTGGGTGGGCAATTGCGGAGAGGAGACATCAGGGTAGGAAATTCTTGTTAAAAGCAGGTGATCGGATATGGAGGGTGGAGGGTTCTCTCTAAACTGCGGGCAGGATTCTTGCCAGGACTGGGCAGTGCAGGCCCGGCAAGGACAGGACCAAGCTCAAGGGCTCAGAGGACCCTGTTACTGTAAAAGTGATCAAGTTCCCTCGAGGAGGGAGTCTCTGTCAGGGCTTATGTGGGTTTTTCCTCCATGTTCCTTTTTGAGGACGATGCCACCTTCCACACCTTCCTCTTTGGGCCTGAGTGACTTTCCACCGAGGCTGCCAGCGTGCTTTACGTAGCCGGAGGCTCAGAACGGCTGATGACCTGGCAGTCTTCAGACTGAGGCTTAGACATGAGGCAGCGAGACTGGCTCTGTTGGGGGCTGGGTGGGGCAGGTGGAGGAGGCGGTTCCAGTTCCTGGCTGGAGTCTCTCCTGCTGTCCTGAAGTTCCCCTCGCCACTCAAACATGTGTCTGCTGCTCCTTAGCAGAACAGAAACCCTGCATAGCAGAACCTACCCTCCTTGGAAGGCGATGCAATACCTGTCAGCACAAGCCCTTGGGTTCCTTCTGGGTCGTCACCTCTGTCTCCCCACATGCCTGGACTCCCCCGCACCGCACTGCCCCGGCTCCCTCGTCCTCCTCCCACAGAGAACAGTCGGTGCTTTCTCCCTAGCTCCAGGCTGAGTCCTGCGCCACAGATGTGTCACACAGCAGCTTGCTCCACATTCTCTTCTAGGCTTGTCCTGGGCCACAGGCAAGGCCTTTCAAATGCAGTGAGGAGTTTAGCAGGGCCCTTTTTCTGTAACGGTAATAATATTTGCAGTGATAGGAACAGCTATTAGAAGGTTAGCAAAATTCCATGTTGGAGTTGAAGAATCACGATGGACTGGGCTGAACAGTGTCCTCCCAAGACACCTGTCCTCTGGGATCTCAGCATGCGACCTTATTTGGAAATAGGGTCTTTGCATATGTAGTTAGTTAAGATGAGGTCATCCTAGAGTTAGGGGAGACCCTAAATCCAACGATTGGTGTCCTTTTAAGAAAGCCACACGAAGACATAGGAAAACACAGAGATGGGAGTGAAGCACCTACAGGCCAAAGAACACCAGGGATTGCGGCAGCCACCTCGCTGGGAGAGAGGCCTGGGACAGATTCTCTCTCAGGACACCTGGAAGAAACCAAACCTGACCACACCTTGATTTTGGCCTCCCGGCTGCCAGAACTGAGAGAGAATCATTTCTGTTGTTGTTTTAGGCCCCCCAGTTTGTGGCAACTTGTTACGGCAGCCCCAGGGCACTAACACGGGTAATCAGAGGCCTGGGCTGTATCACACAGCAGGTTGACTTCTGACTACACCTTGTATCACAATGACGCCCACAACCAAGGTAGGGTCCCCCACAGTGACTCTCATTCCTAAGCGTCAATAACGTAGTGCTGAAGACAGCAGCGGCATTTACCCAAATTGGACAGCCTGAAGAATCTTCCAGTCTGAAATAGAAACAGCAAGCGTTTCCGTGGCAGGAATGACAGGCTAGTGGAGATCCTTTCCCCTTAACAATTCAGTGGTTGAAAATTCTTTTGCAGCAGAAAATTGAAGTGGTAGCCTGAATGTTTAATTTTCCCAGTGTTAGCATGCCCCAGTCCCCACCTACGGATTTGAAAAGTAACCCAAGTTGCTCTGGGAACAGCAGTAGGATCACTGGTTCAGGGGAGCTGCTTCCTACCACCCCCTAACCCTCGACCCCCAGTTGCATCTCAGATACGTCTATTGGTTGGTTGCAAGGAAAGGAACAGTGTCAGGGGACAAGGCGGGTCTACCTGCAGCCAGCCAAAGCCCTTTGGTCAGCTGCCTCCCACCCGCAGCCTGCGCCCACCTCCAGCACTGTGTAACTCATCTCTGTGCAAACACAGACCTGCGCAATCAGACCGTGTGTGTAGTTCTTCCAGTCGTGTACACAAGAGGGTGGGAGTTTGGCCAGGTTGAAATTCTTCCTTTCAACAACCCAATGAGCTTCTCTGAAACACCAGCTTTCCAGAAACTTCTCTGCTCAGTGCCTGTTAATCCTCTATCAGGAGCTGATAATGAGCTGTTATTTTGCTTTTTTCTTTCTTTAAATGGATAAAAGGAGCGTTTTTTTTTTTTTCTTTTTCTTTTTCCTTTGGCCTCCAGTATCTATGCGAGTTATTTTTCAGTCCATTAAAATGAATCATGGTTTATCACACTGGGGTTCACATTTCACAGGATGAGTAACAATTGACTTCTCTTTGTTAAGAGAAGGGGAGCATCTCCCCCTGGGCAGTTGTGTTCAGAAGATGAGCCCTGACTCAAAATCCACACCTCTTTCTTTTCACACTTGCTC
>RJWJ010042762.1:0-12921 GCA_004363605.1 Indri indri | reverse complement strand
GGAGGATGTTGCTGCCTCCGCTCCACCTCAGATCATCAGATGTTGGATTCTCATGGGAAGTGTGCAACCTGGTTCCCTCACATGCACAGTTTGCAGTGGGGTTCATACTCCCATGAGGATCTGATGCCACTGCTGATCCGATGGGGGGTGGGGCTTGGGCGGCGATGGGAACAATAGAGAGTGGCTGTAGGTGCAGGTGAGGTAATGCTCCGGTGCCCACCACTCACCTCCTGCTGTGCAGCCAGGTTCCTGGCTGGCCACAGACCAGTGCTGGTCCACGGCCTGGGAGTTGGGGACTGCAGAGTTAGAGTATACCTTTTTTTTTTTTTTTTTTTTTTTGAGACAGTCTCACTCTGTTGCCCTGGCTAGAGTGCCGTGGCATCAGCCTAGCTCACAGCAACCTCAAACTCCTGGGCTCAAGCGATCCTCCTGCCTCAGCCTCCCGAGTAGCTGGGACTACAGGCATGCGCCACTACACCCGGCTAATTTTTTCTATGTGTATATTTTTAGTTGTCCAGATAATTTCTTTCTATTTTTTTTAGTAGAGACGGGGTCTCGCTCTTGCTCAGGCTGGTCTTGAACTCCTGACCTTAGATATCCACCTGCCTTGGCCTCCCAGAGTGCTAGGATTATAGGCATGAGCCACCGCACCCGACCTAGACCTATATCCACTTTAAATAACAAAGAGTAGAATTGGAATGCTCCTAACACAAAGAAATGATAAATGCCTGAAGTGATGGATACCCCAATTACCCTGATTTGATTAATTCACATTGTATGCCTATATCAAAATGCCACACATACCCTGTGCATATATACAACTATTATGTGCCCACAAAAATAATAAATAAAAAATTTTAAAAAGAAAAAAGAAAGTGAAAATACAACTCAAAATGGGAGAAAATATTTGCAAATCACATATCTGATAATGGACCTGTATCCAGAATATATAAAGAATTCTTACAACTGAATAATAGAAAGATTAATAATCCAATTAAAAATGGGCAAAGGATCCGAATAGGCATTTCTTCAAAGAAGATATACAAATTGTTGATAAGCAAACAGTTTGAACATCATTTGTCATAGGGAAATGAAAAACAAAACCACAATGAGATACTACTTCATATCCACTATAATAAAAAGGACAGATTATAAGTGTGGACAAGGACATGGAGAAATTAGAACCCTCATATGCTGCTGGTGAGAATGTAAAATGGTATCATCCCTTTGAAATACAGTCTGACAGTACCTCAAAAGGTCAAGCACAGAGTTACCATATATGATCCAGCAATTCCACTCCTAGGTATATACCTAAAAGAAATAAAAACATGCCCATACAAAAACTTGTGCAGAAATGTTCACAGCAGCATTATTCATAATATTCCAAAAGTAGAAACAGCCCAAATGTCCACCAACTGACAAATGAATTAACAAATATGGTCGATCCATACAATGGAATATTACTGGGCAATGTAAAGGAATGAAGTAATTACTGATGCGTGCTACCACGTGGACGAACTTTGAAGAGGTCAGGCTAAGTGGAAGAAGCCAGTCACAATTCTGTTTGTGTGAAATGTCCAGCGTACACAAATCTATAGAGACAGAAAGTAGATTAGGTGTTACCTAGGGCTGTAGGGGATGGAGATGTGGAAGGGATGGGGTGAAGAGGAAATGCCTAAGGGGTCCATGGGCTTTTGTTGGGGAGATAATGACAAATGTTATAAAGTTGATTGGGTAATGAATGTACAATTACATGAATATACTAACAGTCACTGAATTGTACTCTTTAAATGAATGAATTGTATGGTACGTGAATTACATCTCAATAAAGCTGTTTTCAAAATGGCTATTTGCCACATAATATTCATTCCCTTCTTCCCTAATAACACAACACTCATTTGATTCAAGGCACTCCAATAAAGAACTACGTTTCCCAGCTTCCCTAGCTAAGTGTGGCCATGATTACAACTTCTGGCCAATAAAATGTAAGCAGATATTTTTTGTGGGACATCCCAGAAGGCTGGCTAAAGGGAACTGACTGTTAGAACACTTGTTCTTCAGTCCTCTTTTATTTCCTTCTGCAGCTGGCCTAGAACTCAAATATAATGGCTGGCAACTATTTGGAGTCACGAGTTGACCTTGAGGATGGATGGAAATACAGCTGAGAAAAGTAGACGGAAAATTAGCATCTCTAGGACCCCATGGAGTCACACCATATCAGTCCTGGATTGCTCACCTCTAGATTTCTTTTAAGTGAATGAAAAACAAACTTCTATCTTGTTTAAGTTCCTGTTATTGTTGGTTTTACCCTTTTATGGAGCAGATCCTAATCCTGACAGCCTAATCCTAATTACCCAAGGTCACTAGTATGCAGTAGAGGTGATATCCAAAGACTTTCCCCTTCCTCTTCTGACACACTGGCATCTGTAGATCAATTACTTGAGATTTCAGAGGCAAAGAAATAATTTCATGAAGAAGATTGCCTGTAATAAAAAGCTCCTATGGGAGAGAAGTGGGAGACGACATGGGAGGGGCAGAGTAGGAACAGATTGTAGAGGCTGAGAAGTGGAGGAGGTTATACTCTGCAGGTAAAAACCCGTGGAATACCAGGATGCAAGGAATGCTTGGAAAAGATCAGTGTGTACGCGTGCTGCACTAAGTGGTTAGATTGAGGCAAGCTAAATTTGCCCAGTGGGAGAAGAGGGAACAAATATAGTAATGAGCCTAGATATTACCTGTTCCAGCCACATAGATTAAATCACAACAAACCATCCTCAAATTAACTCTCAGGGAATCCTCAAAAAGGCCAATGATAGCAAAACACATTTATTTACACAAATGTGGAGGGAAGGTTTTTTCATTTGACAAAATGCTCCTTTCTCTCAGCCAATCACCATTCCCACCTCATGGGATGTCCTAGAATGTATCCATCACACCACAGGTTTCCAGCTTACTCTGCAGGGCTCAGAAGTCTAGTTTGCCATCAGAAACTGGCCCATGTGGGCTGGTTATCTAAAAGTAAAGTTGGATTTTTTTTCTACTACCTCCTTTTTTTCTCGAGGGCTTCAAAACTCATCTTTTATCAGCTGATCAGGTTCCTATAACTTTTCTGGAAAGTGGGTGGAGCTAAAGGGTATGCCCATTTCTCAAAGATGAGACTGAGGTGCAGTACTTAACCTGATTCTTTCCAATGGTCTAGAACAAAATCTATGGCTCTTGAGACTCTGCCTATGATCACTGCATCATAATGCCTACTTCTTAGGCTGGAACAATTCAGCTCCCCCCTCAGTGGTGGGTTCCCAGGTCCTATTTTGTGTCTCCTAATCCCTTATGGTGGTCCCCACACCTCCTCTTCACTGCTCACAAACAATGCTTGTCCTCTTCCTCCAGTCCTCATGGAGACTGAAAAGGCCATCATCAATGGTATTAGATTACTCAGAATATTGAATTTATATGGTCTATTTTGTTAAAGAAATTGGTGAGCACCTGGGGTTGTAAGTGTGAGCTCTGGTATCAGACCAATCTGACAAGTCAGCCAGGTGACTCCTTGTGCCTCAGTTTCCCTTTTCTTACAAAAAGGGCATCATAATGCGGCCCACATCACAGGTCGTTATGATGATTAAATGAGCATATGCATGTCGAGCAGTTAGCACACCACTAGGCAAAGGAAGGGTTCAATACATATTAGCTAAGAGAGAGAGAAAAGGGAACATAAAAGCAGTCTTTCAATCTTTGAATGGCCACAGAAGAAGGTTAGACAAATTGTGTGTGCCATAATTAAAACCACACGAGCAGATTTGTTTTCCAAATGAGAAGAACAATCTAAATTGGAGACGTCTAGTAATGAAATCAGCCAACCAGAGAGGCTGAGTGAGTGCCCCACCCCTTGCGGCATTCAAGCTGAGATCTCAGTGACACCTTAACACTGTAGCCGGGACTCCAGCCTTGAATGGGAAAAATGGACTGGTAAGCTTTAAATGACCAAGAACCAAATGTTCTTTAAAATTTTTAGAACTGCATCAGGCTACAATCAAATAAGGGCCAATTTCCACTGAAAATAAGCTTCCAGAGGCTTATCTCCCCTCCTTCAGTTTAGAGTCCATTAAATACCCCAGGCAGGGAGGAGGTAACCCCTAGGAACCTACCAGGGGGACTCCATTTGAACGTTTTCCAATCTGGTCTGTGGAAGATATCCGTTTTCTCTGTCTGGCTGGTTCCCTCCCTCACTGGGGAAAGGTACGTCTGCTCTTGCATGTGGTTCTATTGGAACTGCCAATCACAGCTCCTTCTTGATCCTCCTGCTCACATGACCTCGGCCTGGCCAATCCAGAGCTCCATTCTCCTGTCTCCAGTGATTGAGAAGAACATATGACCCAAGCAGGACCAATCAGAGCCATCCATGGATGCTAGGCTGGTATGAATCCTAAGAGAGAGGTATGGCTGGGTTGGAGGGTTATTACAGTCATGTAAGACTGACACTGCCAGGAACTATCTTTCCCACCCCATAGAGAGAAGAACTTTCCAGACGGAAGGCATAAGTGAGAGTTGGAAAGAGAATGACAGAGCCCTGTCCACACCGTTAAAGCACCCAAATCCAGTTATGACAGCAAGAAGCTCAACTCTTGGACTTCTAAGTTATGTGAACTGAAAAAAAAATTGATTAGATTTCTGTCACTTGCAGCTACAACAATCCTGACTAATACAAAGTCCACATAAAACAGGGTGCCAAGGCACATCTGTCTAAGAAACTCATAGGTCTGTTTTACAGCATTTTCAAAAGGGAATAACAGATAAACCCAGGGAGGAGGAAGCATTTGGTGAAAGGAAAATATTAATAATACACACAGAAAGTTGCTTGGCTTTCTCTCCCTGTCATTCTTGCTAACTACCTAGGATCAGAGTGATTGCAAAAATCAGATTCTAGCCCATGTTGGGTGCAAACTAGGTCTCTGGCATCATATAACTGAGCTAATTTCGAAGGCATAGGCTCTCCTCAATTCTTAAAATAAAAAGCCCCCCACACTTGTGTCAATCATGCAGCCAATTAAGAGGCCTCGGAATGACAAATCACCAGGTTGTCAAGGTAGATTAAAGACGCAGAAGAAGTTTCTGATGGTTGGGATAATTAGACTGTCATCCTGCAGCACGGCCCGATCTGCTTGCCAGGGAGGGGGGTGTGGAAGCACCCAGGATTATTTTAACAGGTGGTTTAGAGAGCGAACTCCCCTGAATGCTCACCTACTGGGCTCAGCAAGGATTGGTATGCCAGAACCAGGAGACTGGGGCTGAGGGTATGCGTGCGTGCATGTGTGTGTGTGTGTGTGTGTGTGTGTGTGTGTGTTCTTGACATCTAAAATTGGCCAAGGTGAACTTTAATCAAGCAGCCCCATCTGTTTGCAAAATGCAAGGACCTTCCACAACTCATCTGCCCTGAGGGGCTTTATTTGAGGTGGAGTATATTTTCCCAGTAAGTTATTAATACTTCTTTCCTTTCCTCAGGGGGTCCCCATGACCTGATTTGAACCTTTGAAGGCATGTATCAGATTTCAGATTTGATTCCTCCCAACCTACACCTCTTCCCAGCCACAGGAATCCCCATGAAGGCTGATTATCTTCCTCATTCCAGAGACCAAGAAAATTCCGATTGAAAGAGACCACTCAGCTCCCAGAGACCCAATAGAGGAGCTGTCCCTAATTTATAGAGAATTAGGCCCCTCCCACCCACATCCTCCTTGGCAGAGGTGGATCCTTATTGCTTTGCTGCTGGTGGCCACAAAACTAGTGCTGCAAAAATCCCATGTTTATATACACATGAGGTCCCCAAAGGCAATCTATTAGGGGTGCTAAATACTGCTAGAAATACAGTGAGATGAAGAAAATGTTATTTGTTGGGATCTTCTCAGGGAAATCTGTGTGCATGGGAGGAATATTTTAATAAGCTGCCTGCCATCCATGGTAGCTGAAGCCACCCTTCCAAGAGTGTGGGGCCAATAAGCAGCAAGGGTTTTATTCTGCTGGCTCGGGGGTGCAGGCCTGGGGCCAGAGGGGAATTGCTGTAGATGGTTGAGGATCTTGGGGTGTGGGGGTGTGCAGACAGCACCACCCGACCCCTCACTGCCTTCCCTCATGTGTTTGTACCTACTGCTGCCATAACAAATTATCATCGACTCAGTGGCTTAAAACCACAGAAATGTACTCTCTTAAAGTTCTAGGGTCAGAAGTCCAAAATGGTCTTACTAGGCTAAAATCTAGGTGTGAGTGTTGGGCAGAGCTGTGCTTCCTCTGGAGGTGCTGGGGGAGAGTCGGTTTCTATACCTTTTCCAACTTCCCCAGCTGCACCCTTGACTCATGGCCCCTTTTTCTAGCTTCCAAGCCAGCAGTGTGGCATCTTCTCTCTCCGACTGCTTCCTTCTGCCCCCATCACACGGTTTTCTCTTCTGACTGTAGTCACATCTCCCTCTAGCTCCCTCTTAGGAGAACACTGGTGATTACATTGGGACCACTTGGATAATTTCCCCATATCAAAATACCCAATTTAATCACATCTGCAAAGACTCTTATTCCATGTAATGTAACATTTAGAGGCTCCAGGTTTAGGACCTGATATCTTTAGGAGTCATTATTCAGCCTGTGACACTCCCTAATACAGGTTGAAAAAGGATGTCACACTCACCCATTAGGCGAAGCGGGCACTCTCAGCCTGATGGTAGGAGTTCAAATTGACGCAGGATGACTTGGCAAGCTTCATCAAAAGGAAAATATATTTTCTCTTGGATTCAGCAGTTTCTTCTAGGAATTCATCAATTCTGCTTCTAAGAATTCATCACAGAGATATACTTGAAAGTGGATGTTTTTTGCCAGCATTGTTTATAATAGCCTAAATTTGTAAACCACCGAATGACCCCAGCTATGGGGGCTGGTTGGATAAATTAAGGAACATCCATAGCATGAAATACTGTGCAATTGTGAAAGAGAATGAGATAGATCTGTGTGAGCTCATGTGGAAGACTCTTTAAGATAAGGGAATAAAATAAGCTACAAAACAGTGTGCAGAGTATGTTACTGTTCGTGGAGAGAAAAGGAGTGTGTGTGTGTGTGTGTGTGTGTGTGTGTGTGTGTGTCCATTTGTATTTGTATTTACCTAGAGTATTCCTGTATGAGACAGAGCATATGTCGTCCCCTCTATGGAGGGTTACCAGGAGGTTGGAGGTATGGAGTAAAAGCGGTTTTAAATTTTTACTGTGGGCATTTATTAATTTTTCAATTAAAAAACAGTTAATGAAAAAAGAGAGAGTGAGAACATTGGTTTGGAAAAGCTGACAAATTATTAGCCTGTCTAATGCACCCATTCTTTCGGTCTTGTCTCTCCAAAGCCCAACCCCATCACCAAGGCCGAAGTATTGCCTCTCTCTTTCCACCACCCACACAGGCTCCCATTGCCTTCCTCCCTGGAGGCCCCTACGGGTGTCCTTTGAAACCACACTGATTTCACCAGGTTTCAAATGGGGATGTCAGGGGGGCATTAAAGATGGATGGGTTTGGGGGGAATATTAATAATTTTCTCTGGCCACAAACCAAGGCTGGGAGGAGGGAGACAGGAAAAGAATCTCAGCCTAGAGCTGAACACACTAGAGTTCAAATCCTGGTTATGTGACCTTGAGCAAGTCACTGAACCATTCTGAACCTCAGTTTCCTCATCTGAAATATAGGGAAGAATGTTGTAAACTCAAGATTGTGGTGAGAATTAAAATTAAGAGCGAAAGTGTAGGAGACTGTGCTTTGGAAGCTCTAGACACTCCCAGAGTGGATGCCCTCCTTGGTGGTGGTCCTGACCTCACGCTCAGACCATGTTGGTGGGTGGAAGACATTAGGTGTGAGGAGTGTAGACCTACAGAGTTAATAGTACAGGACCTTAGATCTTGTGGCTGTTATGTTTCCCAGCATAAGGCACAAGGTCTGTGCACCTGGGTTTCTAGTCTATAAAACAGAGAATTCATAAAACACCAAGTTAATAGACAAGGCAGTGCAGGGTTTAATTAAACTTGCGGCACATTGAGAACCTCTTTAAATTAGAAATATGTTTTTAAAGGCTATGAGAAACCCATGGTCTCTTGACTACCGATGCTGAACCAATAGCACAGCTCCAACTCAAAACCAGCTTTCTCGGCTCAACATGAAAACCACTGCATGCCCAAAGTCAAAGGCTAAATAAATACAAAAGACAGTCACAAGGTGTGTAAACCAGCCTGGTTGAGGGCCCAAGGGCTGGGACAATGACTTGGAGGTGAAGCACAGCCACATGGGACAAACAAGCTCTGTGCCAGGCCTGGGGACTGGCTCAGAGCTTCCCATATGCCTGCTCTGGCTGGGTCCAGGCCACCTGGGCATAAGCTTGGGATGCCGTGGCCTTGTCACACAATGCATTGTACCCATCCTAGATGGAATGCCAAAGCAGGCAGAGGTGGCTGCCCGGCCTCCAAAGGAGGACAGCATCTCTTAGAAGCCCCCTGGGCCCACTGTGCCATGTTAAAAATAACTCTCCACGTATTCTTACAAAGATAAAGGCTGTTCAGTTTCCTTAGACTAAATTTAAGGTGAAGAATTCACTTTCCCTGCAGTTGGTATTACAGTGGTGTGTCAACCCTGTACCTGAGTGCAGGTCTTGACATTTACTAACTAGGGCCTTGGGCAAGTTATTAAACTCTAAGACTTAATTTCCTCGTCTACAAAATGGGTATTATATCAAATTTCTGGGTGTGGTGTGCACCATCTGGGGGATGGACATGCTTGAAGCTCTGACTCAGGTGGGGCAAAGGCAATATATGTAACCTAAACATTTGTACCCCTGTAATATGCTGAAATAAAAAATAAAAACAAACAAAACAACCGAATTTCCTAAATTCTAAAATGACAGTCTGCCACATTTCTGAAATCACGCTGGGTCTTATGATTAAAATATACATGTAATTTGCTAGTGCTTTTTTTTAATTCCCAAAGACTCTTGTAAGATCATTGGTATTTTCTAACAGCTTTATTAGCATTAGCAGCTTTATTCACATGCCATACAATTTACCAATTTAAATTTTACAGTTCAATGATTTTTAGTATATTCACAGACTTGTGCATCCATCACCACAATCAATTTTAGAACATCACCTTCAAAAGAAAACCCATACCCTTTAGCTGTCACCCCCAGTCTTTCTGTCTCTATAGACGTGCCTATTCTGGACATTTCGTAGACATGGAATTATACAATATGTGGTCCTTCGTGACTGGCTGCTTTCATTTGGCATAATGTTCTCTAAGTTCATCCATGTTGTAGCATGTATCAGTACTCCATTTCTTTTTATGGCTGAATGAATATTCCATTGTATGAATATGCCACATTTTATTTATCCATTCATTAATTGATGGTTGTTTCTTTTTGTCTCTTGTATGAAGAAAGCTGCTATGAATATTCATGCACATGTTTTTGTGTGAACACGTTATCATTTTTCTTGGGTATATAGCTAGGAGGGGAATTGCTGGGTCACATGTTAACTCAGTAACTATGTTTAACCTTTTGAGGAACTTCCAGACTGTTTTACAAAGTGGCTGCATCATTTTAGTATGTATGATGGTTCCAGTTTCCCTACATCCTTGCTAACACTTGCTGTTGTCTGATTTTTTTCTTTATGGCCATCCTGGTGAGTGTGAAGTAGTCTCTCACCGCAGTTTTAATTTGCTTTTTCCAGATGACTAACGGTGTTGAGCATCTTTGCCTATTAGTCATCTGTATATCTTCTTTGGAGAATTGTCTCTTTAGATCCTTTGTCCATTTTTAAATTGGGTTGTCTTTTTATTATTTAGTTGTAAGAGGGTTTTTTAATATATTCTAGATACAAGTCCCTTACTAGATATATGATTTGCAAATATTTTCTCCCATTCTGTGGGTTATCTTTTCATTCTCTTGATGGTGTCCTTTTAATCCCAAATGTTAATTTTGACAAAGTCCAATCTATTTTTCTGTTTGTCACTTGTACTTTTGGTGTCATATATTAAGAAATAATTTTCTAACTCAAAGTCACAATGATTTACTTTTTTCTAGGGATTTTAAAATTTTGGTTCTTACATTTAGGTCTATGCTATGATCCATTTTCAGTTGATTTTCATACATATTATGAGGTAGGGGTCCAGATTCATTCTTTTGCATGTGGATTTCCAGTTGCCCCAGTACTATTGGTTGAAAAGGCTACTATTTCCCCATTCAATTTTCTTGGCACTCATCTTAAAAAATGAATTGACCATAATGTGAGGATTTATTTCTATTCTACTGATTGGGATGTCTATCCTCACATAGACAACACCACACTTTGATCACCATAGCACAGTAATTAGCTCCAAAATTAGGAAAAGTCAATCCTCCAACTTTGTTCTTCTTTTTCAAGATTGTTTTGGCCATTCTCTGTCCCTTATGTTTCCATATTAATTTTAGGATCAGCTTGTCAATATCTGCAAAAAGGCATCTGGAATTTTGATAGAGAATATGTTGAATCTGTAGATCAGTTTAGAGAATATTGCCATCTTAACAATATTAACTCTTCTGATTAATGAACTTAGGATGTTTTCTTATCGATTTAGATCTTTAATTTCTTTTCAACAATGATTCATGGTTTTCAGTGTTTAAGGTTTGCATTTCTTTTGTTTAATTTATTCCTAAGTAGTTTATTCTTTTTTAAATAGAACAGAATTGTTTTCTCAAATTCATTTTCATTGTTCATTGCCAGTATGTACATTTTTGTATATTGATTTGTACTCTGCGACTTTGCTCAACTTGTTTTGTTAGTTCTAATAGTTTTTTAGTGGACTCCTTAAGATTTTCTGTATGCAAGATCATGTCATATGATTCTCCTTCCTTTCTAGTCTGGATACCTTTTATTTCTCTTTCTTACCTAATTGCCCTCACTAGAATTGCCAGTACAATGTGGAATATAAGTGGCAAGAGTGTACATCCTTCTGTTGTTCCTGGTCTTAAGAGGAAAGCAATTAGTCTTTCACCATTACAGATGATGTTAGCTATGAGATTTTCATAGATGTCCTTTATTGGGCTGAAGAAGTTCCTTTCTCTTCCTAGTTTTTTGAGCATTTTTATCACAAAAGGTTGCTGGATTTTATCAAATTCTTTTTCTGCAGAAATAATGGCATAGTTTCCTAGATCTCTCTCCAATGTTTTGCTTGGGGAAAAAGGTCTTTGGACCACTTCACTAATTTTAGCGCCAGCCCCAAGTAAGAACTACCTAAGTTCTGCCTGGTCACTGACTTTGGGACAACTGAAAGGCGATGAGCAACCCTTTTCCATATACCTTTAAATCCAGCTAACCTTCCACTTGGGCTCTAGTTGAACTGTCCTGCTCGAAGGCTGATTCCTATGACTGTGGATGATCAAGTCCTGGAAGATCAAGAGTTGAGCTTCATGACAATCCGATCAGAGTCTTTCTTTGCCCTTTGGGGGATGGAGGATAGAATGGGAAGTTGCTTTTTTCTCATCTTGAACATAATTTTCCTCTAATTTCTACTCATGGGCATTTGAACCTGAGCATAAGACATACTCTGAACTTAACCGTTCTGTAAGCTTTTCGTAGGTTTCTATTTCACCTCTGCAGTCAAGGAATAAGTACTTTGAAGGCAGAGACCAAGCCTTAAATTTCTCTTGGAACTTTCACAAGAACCAGGTAAAATATTTGTCACATAGCACAGACTTGATAAACGCACTTTACTAGTAATTTCTACCTTTTAGCAAAAGTGTCACATGTGAGACTTGGCCTATCCACCACCACATTTCCTGGTGTTTGGAAGATGCTCAGCAGCGAGGAGAGAGAATGATGCTGACACTGAGATGAGACAAGAAACTGAGGCACAGAGCCCTGGGGTCACCTGGATCCCTGGTTTCAGCTGTCTCATGTGGCTTTACAGCTTTCTGTACAAGACATAAAAGGAAGGTTTAAATGAGTGAATTGAGTGTGATGCTGAAAGAAAAGAAACACTGTCGTGCCAACTTTCTTTCAAAACTTCATGAGAAAAGCGAGGTTAATGAAAGAGACTTTGTTGGTATCTAATGTCATGATGCAGATCATTCCACACAGTGTTGTCTGTCACTCCTTGGTGCAGTTTGAAAAGAGATATTCACAATGCATGGCGTGATGGCATCATTAGATGGCACTGACACACATGCCCCCCAGGGTATGACAAATGCTACCCTCGGCTCAGAGAAGATGCACTGCCAGGAGTCGTCTTGGCACCAGTGATGATAACATGACAAAGCTTTTGGTTGACATCCTATCTACTCCTTCAACACCCGCCTCCAAATTATGATTTGGGGCATCACTAACATAGAAACCAGAACACACTACTCACTGACAAAACAAAGCAATAGTCAATTTTATTTGCAAAACCAAATCTATTATGTAAATCACTTAGCACAGTCCCTGGCACATGCTAAATGCTCAGTACACATTCACTGTTGTTCTACTATTATTACTGTTGATGGAGCTTTCGGGATATCTGTCTATGAATCTAAATTCTCAGGTTAGACAGTCCTTTGGGCTGGGTTTCTTTGGGAAAAGTGAATGGAAATTTCCTGGTTTTGTTTTAGAGAAATAACCAGGATGGCTGTGAGCCATTTTGCACAAATTGTGCCACTGTGCACACAGATGAAACGAGTTACTCCTCAGAGTCAGTGGGCACGTAGTAGCTCAGGATGTCCAGCAAGGCAAGTGCTAACCAAGATTCATTTCTGAAAAGACTAGGTGTCTGTGAAACCCTTCACGACAGGAAAAAAGTGTTGAGAACCTGTTCCAGTCATCTTATTGCCAAGTAACAAACTTCCCAAACTTAGTGGTTTAAATCAACAATACTCACTTATTGTGCTCAGGAATCTTCAGC
>RJWJ010042761.1:0-12916 GCA_004363605.1 Indri indri | reverse complement strand
GCTATTTTAGAATAAAATCCATAGATACATAAGGCCTTTCTGGTGTGTTTCTTACCTGACTCCAACTTCCTTTGCCATCCCCACCCCATTACATGAGCCAAGCTAACAAATGTCTCACTATTATCCACATGGCTAAGATTCCTCACATCTCCATTCTGTTGAACTATTCCTTCTGCCTGTGGTGCCTGTGGCTTCCTTTTGTCTTCTAGGAAAATCCTTATCCTTCAAGACTCAGTCTTAACATTAACTCTTTAGGTCCCTTCTCCCCTAAGTCTCCCAGGCAAAGTTAGGTGCTAGCTCTTCCCTACTCACGTGGCACCCTGTACAGTGCGATTTATTGCCTTCATGCCTGCCTCTGGACTGCAAGACCTTGAACACATCTGGTTTTTCATCTTGGTTCCTGGTGCCTAGAGTAGCTCCTTACACATGGAAGGTATTCAATTGATAGGAGAATTTGTTAGAAGCTTTCAGCCTTTCTACGTGATTTAAGCCTACATAAACCATTTTGATTAAGGGGAAATGTGTATGTAGCCTGTTTTTGAGATTTATTTTGCTACCTGGAAACCAGGAAGTATTATATTTTTCTTGAATACTCCATATACTTTTCAATACTTCTAGGAATGTTTTGTTTTAGTCAGAACACCTTCTTAGCTTCTTATTTTGCTAGTTGTATTTTTTAAATATATTTTTTCTTTGTAGATTCTAAATATTTTTTCTTACAAATTTAGAAGTTTACTTTTATTCTAACGCTAAGGTTTTTTGCCCTCCTGGTTGTATGGAATGTGTTTAACTTTATGTTTTCATGAAGCCAATTTAAGTGTTATGACTTCCACTAATGAAGAATATTTCCACTGAAGTCCTTCTGAGAATGCCTAAATAAGAGATTACCCACAGTGATGACTTTTCAAAAGGCCAAGGCCCTCATTTCCATGTAAACTTCAAACAAGTGATTTGATTAATTTAGATGTGCAGCGAGGCACTGGCAAAAGGAGGACCCTGGGACTGACTTCTAGCTCAGTACTACTATACCAAAGGAAATGAGAAAATGCGTATTTTGTAAGAAAAGGAAAAGAAACACAGGAGTCCAGGAAAATGAAAATCGATACAAAAAGAATGTTTTCACAATATGCTACTGAGCTCTTCAGTGAAAGCTTCGTACATAGTTAAAATAATATATTAATTATTTAGAATCCATAGATAATGCACAGTAAACATTGATTACAACACAGAAGTATCAACTTTGACCATGTAAAAAGACAATTGATAACAAATCGAATAAAATGTGTCAGTTGGGATTGAAACACAGCCAGTATGTTTAGGACCATCCAGGGAAGCACAACTCAATCTGGGAAACTTGGGCAATTTGGTCACCCTGGATGTGGTCTCTGCTGAAGAAGGGTGGGTATTTAATAAAGCATCACCACAAAATGCATGAAATCACCCTCATAACTACCTATCTCACATCACTTCAATTCCCCGCTCATCAAGTAACCTTGTTTATGGTATCAGGAGAGCATGTGTTGTGGTTTGGAGATATGAGCATTCCAGTTACTAGAATATTTTTTATTGTAACTGTAATAATCAAGTCCGAAAGCCTTCTGTAATGGATTTAGTGGTTCTTTTGCTTGAACTAATATTTGAGCGCCTGATATGTGTCAGAAATTGCTATAAAATGATGACACATAAATGAAAAAACAAAATGGTGCCTATGTTCAAAAGGTGTTCAGAAGCCACGGGGCAAATTCAAAAGTAGAAAATTAAGATGTCACAAATGCTATTAAAAGAAGTATTACAGAATGTGCAGTAGACTAAAAGTGATATCTTCTTGAGCTTAGGAAAAGTTCAAGACTCTTGAGATAAGCAAATGCTAACACAATTACAGGCAATAAGTTGTCCAAGCAGAAAAAACCTGGCTTCTGCTTAGTGAATCTGTAATGGCCTTAGACAGTGGCGGGGAAGTAACAGTGGGGAGAGTCCCGCAGGGGCTGCGAGAACAGGAAGCAGAGCTGCTGCGTTAGGTGAGACGGATGTGAAACCCAGGAGGAGTAGGGCCTGTTTCAGAAGCCCAAAAATGTGGTACTCAGGAGCCAGATGCTCCCTCAAAATTAGACTCAACCCTGGGAAAAAGGAAAATCCCAAACTGACAGTAACTTTCAGCTCCCCAAGCAGAATAAGAAACAGAAATTAAGTCACTATAGAAATTCTTTTTCTTGAATACTCTAGTTTGCAAAATGATATTTGTACATGCCAAAGCTAGGTATACTTAGCTATGATACCAATAAACATTTCGATTCGACTCGCCACTTAAGTGTTTTGTAAATTAGTTACTCCACTAGTGGAATGGAGAAGACAATTTCGTATTTACATTGTGAAAGTAAAACCTCTTTAAATTGTACTCATTTCAGAGTGATTATTCTAGTGGTTGGCAAACTTTTCTATAAAAGGCCAGATAGTAAGAATTTTAGGCTTTACAGGGCCACACAAGGACTTGGTCACATTTTTTTTTTTTCCTATTTACAACCCTTCAAAAATTAAAAAAAAAAAATTAGCTTGGATTTGGTCTGCTATGGTGTACTATGCCAACCCCTGAATTATTCCATCAATCACTTAGCTTAACGTAGTTTGAGGGAACTAAGAAAAGTTGGCTAAAGACATAAATATAAAATTAGAAGGGGGACTGTTAATGGAAAAGAACTTTCTTTAAATGCTTGTTTCATAGTTTTTTAAAGACTAACCTTTTTTTTCTGAGTTTAAAGGTGTTATGGATTTCTAAAAGACTTTAAACAATTCAGAAATTGTGACTGACAGAGAGTGAACAGGATTTGCAGTGATCTTCAAATTTACTTGCCCGGGGATCCATTTGTTCCACATCTTCTCACGTGGAGGCCAGTTGGAGAAATGACCAAGATCTCTAAGTTGCCTTCCACCTCTAATATTTGTATCCTGTTTCTTTCTTTTGGTTAGAATTATAAGTGAGACTCCAGGGTTAAAAACGGTGAGTATTAGTGATTTTTCTTTCCGTGCCAGTCTTCTCATCTATAAAATCGGGATAATAATACTACCCCCTTCATGGGATTACTGGGGCACTAAATCAGTACAAAGTGCTTTACATAGTGCCCCTTAGATGGCAAACTCTCAATATTTATTAGCTATTATTGTTACCATTTCTAAGATACTTTATTTCATAATGTTCTTTAATCATCAGGGCTCCAAGCACTTTATACTGAAGAAATATCCCTGTACTTTAACCTCTAGGTTAATTACCTAATGAGTCAAAAACAAGCATTTCATTGTGAGAGCTCAGATCATAAGGAACCCTGGAGAGTAAATATTTTTTGAGAATAAAAAAAAAACTTTTTGTAATGTAAATCATCACTATTAACATCTCCATTTTTTTTGTTTGTTTAGAGATTTTATTTCCTTCAAACAGTATTTGAAAACTCCAAGTAATGAAATGCAAGAATAACACATCCCAATTATTTCAAGCATAGAAGCAGCCAGAGCGCTTAATTATGAAGCACAGGCCATTGTGTTCCACCTTCATGTTGCTCTCTTGCTGGGTCAATTTGAAAAGACTACAGTATAGCCTTTGTCTCTCAGGTGTTGTTTTTCTGTTTAATGCACAGAGTGAAGGATTTCTCTTCAATTCCTCATGGGAACATTGTGAATTCAAAAATTAACATTTGTAAAACTTTTTTTTTAGGAATGAATAAAAAACTGTACTGGTACTATTATTACAGAGTACAAAAACAAAGTGTCAAACAAAGTGGTGTCACTTTAGAGGCTAAAATTTGCAATTTAATACATAAGCTTTTGTTTCCTTTTACATCTCCAGTAAGGTTACGGCCATCGACAGTGTGGTAAAAGGAGGAAGACAAGACGAACCCTACGTGAACATCTAAGCTGGGTTGCTTAGTGACTGGGTGACTTTAGGCAAGTTATTTTACTTCTATAAGCCTGTTCTTCATCTATAAGATGGACTCACATTATTTACCCTGTTGCATTATCAAAAGGCTTTACAGCACCCACAGCATAGTAAGCACTCAGCCAAAATCACCAAGAACTACTCTACACACACAGCCTTAGGAAAGCACAGGGCTTTGAATGTAAAATGAATTTCAGTGCTTTTGGGTGGGGAATATATACTCCAATTGGCCACATGCCCCACCCAATAGCATAACGCATTTGCAAATACATGCTCCAAGAAGGCTTTTGGGCCCCAGAATTTGAATGGAGAAGATTCCCAAAGGAGTAGTTAAGCCAAAAATGCACTCTGAGATCTCATGATACAAACCAAAAACACACACAAACTACTGATTTTCCCCCATTAATTTAATATTTCCTGTGGGTTGACTGAACAGGAGAGCTACAAAGGTGTATAAAGTGTGGCCCCTGCCCAGAAAGGAGCTTTTCCATTCAATGATTTTTTTTTTCTTAAAATTTGGAATTAAAATTACATATTACTATAAATCTCACAGAAACAGAGAATAGAAGGGTGATTATCAGTAGTCAAGGGATGGGGAAAATAGGGAGATGATGAAAGGGTACAAACTTTTGGTTATAAGATGAATAAGTTCTGGAGACCTGGTGAGTATAGTTAATAATAACATATACTTGAAATTCGCTAAGAAAGTAGGCTGTATGTATTCTCACCACACACACACACACACACACACACACACAAAACCTATGTAAGGTGATGGATTCACCAATTAGCATGACTGTAGTAATCACTTTCAATGTATACGTATATTAAAAATCACATTCTCCAACTTATATACAATTTTTGTCAATTATATCTCAATGAAGCTGGAAAAAATAAATTAAGAAATTACATAACATTATGGCCATGGTGAATAAGTGAACTAAAATTTAAAGGCATGTAAATACCAAAATACAATAAATTAATTTTTCATTTTACCTTTAACTGTTCTCAGTCTTAATCATTTTTCTCCAAACACTTTAAAAACTGAACCTCTACTTTTTCATGTCTGCTACTTCAGGTGTCAATTTTCTGTGTAAAAAATATGGTTTCACACAAATCAAAGATGAACAACCCAGTAGCCTTTCTCAGCGTAGTAGCTCTTTGTCCAACCTCTCCCTATTTCGTTGTTCAAGTAATTTCCGCAGGGGATTTTTTGCTTCTTTTTCAAAACTATCTTTCTCCTCTGTTTGGTTTGACAGAAAAAGAAGAAATTTCAACTATGGAGGCCCCACGTTTCCCAGCGGGACCGTTTTTCTGCTCAGTAAAAGCAATTTCTCACCTTGTTCAAGCCACAGCCAACTTTCTCTCCCTACTGGATTTTTTATGCCTATTGCAAATTTTTGCCTTGATCAAGGCTTCTCATGTGTCAAAGGGCCATACTTTTCACCCAATATATATCAAAACAATATTGAAAGATGCATCTAACCATCTCAACATGTTTAAACCTGGATATGAATTTGTCCTTCTATCATAAATTTTCAAAAGAAATAATAAAAAACCAACCAAACAACAAAAAACGGGGTTTGCTCTCACTACCTAGAAATCACAGCAACTTCAAACTTACACTTTCTGTTCTGTCCTTTTAAAATAGAGATAAAATATTATATTTTTTATAAGATAAGCACTTTGAGAATCATCAAAGAAAAGGAAAATAATTAGGATCCATAGAAATTTCCAGAAGGTCCCATAAAAGAAAACCAGGGGCAATGCCCTGGCTGTAGCTTCAGCAGCCCCATGAGAGAGCTTTCCAGGTTTGCAGTGGTGATTTATGTAACTTTCCCAGGAGCTTGACTGGTTTTTTAACAACTAGCAAGAGCAACATTGCCTTTGCCATTCTCCTCAGACCTGGTTTTTCGCTTAGTCTCCATCTCTATCTTTCTCGTTTTCCACCCATCTCAGCACCTTACCTCCATCCTCCTTTGGTTTGCCACTGTTCAGCAATTTTGCTTGCTCCCCATCTCCACCTGCCTTTACTGAAACAACCCCCGGAGAAGCCCACCAATCTGGAAGGCTGGGGAGCCTGGCAGTCCTGGGGGCTGTATTCAGCTCAGTTGCTTATTAAGTGTGATCTGGGGCAAATTGCTGTGAGAATTAGCAACAGTATGTATAAAACACTTGGTATGATGCCTTGGCTTTTATTAGGTTTTCAATAAAATGTAGTTGCTATTACTTTACACATTGGTGTTCCTGCAAACAGAACTAATTCTACCAACCATCTCTGTCTTAGTAGTTGGAATAATGGCTTGCTCATTGAATTTATCCACTCCTCCCGCAACATTATTGCATGAAAATTATCTCTGTTGGAAATGTTTAGGCATTTAGCCACAGCAGATGTTTTCTGTGAAAAGAAACTTTCACAATTGTTTCAAGAGTCACATATAATTTTTGAGAGTGTAGAGACCTTACGTAGGCAAGCCCCTTGTCCAATCTCCAATTAACAGATACTGAGGAGGTAATCTAGATATAGCTCTATGAACCTTTTGGGATAAATCTTTCTTTATATTTATTTACAGCAGCATTCCTGTGATATTATTTGCCTGAGAGCAGCAATTATTATAAGGAGTTGTAGTTACTTATCAAATACACAGTTCTCCTTCACTCAGAAACATGTGGTGAACTTTTACTGTGTGCCAGATTCTGGGCGATGCTGGGATTACTAAAACAAATAAGAACTGCAAGACAGAATCTTGTCACACCTTCAAAAAGTCACATTTCGTAAGTGGGCTCACTCAGGAGGTCTGGAAAAAGCACAGATTTGATGACTCTGAATGACAGAATGTGAGGCCAATAGAATCAACAGCCTTTATTACCAAGCCTCCTGTCTGCCTTTTGTTGGTGGTTATAGACATTGTTTCCAGAATCTGTCATTATCTTCACTGCAAATAATTTATGAACTTTGCTCCAAAGAAGTTCTTTATCTGATTGTAAGCCACTTGATCTGAGATGGTGTTTCCCAGCTATCAGCAGGCATCCTAGAACTCACCTTGTGAGGCATATGTGTACACCTTTATTTAAACTCACAGCTGTACCCAACAAGCTAGTCATCAGTACTTGTAATTTTTTCTGACCAGAGTGCCAACGAGGGCTGTTTATTCCGGCTCCCTGGTAATCAAGCATGAAAGAAGTCAGCATTTTTACAAATAAAAGCATGGATCCTTTTAAGTACAAAAAAACTTTGGGTAAATACTGTCAAAAGTAAAGGATTAGGAAATATTAACACCAGGCTTTAGCTTATGATGTTAGGATTTTAAAAATAAACATTTATCATACCACAGAGAAGCACACTGCTCTGCTCGCTTACTGGCAGAAATTATAAACTGTGCTTTGACCCCTGTGCCTCTCTCATGTTCCTCAAGGCCTAAGGCGTCGCGATTTGGGTTCAGTATAGTTTGTGCTTTATTATAAACAATGCTAAAAATATCAAATCTACTTTTTAAATGTTCAATCTTTTTTATCTAAATGTTCAATCTTATACTTCCATTTTTATTATGACCTGGAATCAACACTTTTAAAAGGAAAGTGTCTCCAGTTAAAAGTTAAAAGGGTCAGTGAAGAAAATGTCTTAATTTTCAGAAATTCACTAGGGAAACAATTTTTTGGAAGTCTATTTTAAGCTGCTCAGGAAGACACTTCTAGGATATACAGTAGCATTGATCTTATGGTTTTGACTCACTTAAAAAAAAACAGAATCTTGCCAATGGGGACAATACTTTCATGTCAAACTTCTTGAACTACGTCCTCACTTTTGGAAAAAAGGTAAAGGTTGGTTGGTATGGTGAAATCGGCGTTTCTATGATCTTTCTCACTTTAAATTTCTTCAAATTTTTACTTTTCGTGTATGGGGTTTTTTTTTTTTTTTGCAAAATTCCTATTATTAAAAATTAAGTTACATTTACAAGGCAAAAAGGCAGCCTTTGTAGTAACTTTTTTGGTACCTTGACTTCTGTAGCCTTATGGTTCTCAGAGATTGGGCTCTTAATCAGCAGCATAAGAAAAGTGATGGAAGGAGGATGCTAGTGGAGACGATTTATCCAGATGCCCCTTGGAAAGGTTCCACGTTTCCCAGGTTTTCAGAGCAGCCCTTCCTTTGTCCTTTCCATCCTCCTCAGCTCCTTTTGGTTTTGCTCTGTGTTTGGGACTAATTTATTTTCCAGACTAATAAAACTGTTCTCTGCTGTGACCCTCTTCTCTTTTAGTTTGTCTAGTGAAATTTTTAATTACTCATTTTACACACATATAATTATATATTGAAATTTTAATTAAATGGTTTATATAAGAGTTTTAAATGATTATATGGTAAATAAATTAAAATACTTAAATTATATATGCTTTTTTTCAGAAAGTCTATTTTGTGCTCTAATTTCATCTCTTTAAGGTTTATTTTTGATTTCTTTGTGTCTTTGCTTCATCCTCAAAGGGAATTCCTTTTTTATATAATCAATAGGCCTTGCTTTTTTGAAATACGTGATCGAAGTGTACTCTGATTCTGCTTTGCCTGCTCAAGGGGTTGTGTCCCTTCAACATTCAGATCGTTTTGGAGCCTGCATCACCATCAGCAGTGAGTGTCTGTCCTGTGGACCAGTGGTGAATGAACTGGCCAATCACAATCATGGCCAAAATTCTGAGAGAGGGAGCTTTTCTAGTGACTAATGATGGTGAGAAACTTTTCATATGTTTTATTTGCCATTTGAGAATCCTTTATCTATTCTGGATACAAGTTCTTCTTGTGATTGGCAAATATCTTGCCCCTATTTGTGTCTTGACTTTGCATTTTCTTATCTGTATCTTTTAAATAGCAATAATTCTTAATTTTTTATGAAATCTCATTTATAAATCTGTTCTTTTATGCTTTAAGTGTCATATCCAAGAAACTTTTACCTAGATATTTTTACAAAGCCTTCCTCTACCTTTTATTCTAAAAGTTTTATAAGTTTAGGTTTTACATTCAAGTGTATGATCCATTTCCAAGTTATTGTTTTGTATATGGTTCAAGGCATGGATTGAGATCCATTATTTTGCCTATGTATACTCAATTGTTCCAGCAACATTTGTTGTAAAGACAAATCCTTTAGCCAATGAATTGCCTTTGCACCTTTGCAGAAAAGCAGTTGTCCATCTATGGTTGGATATATTTCTGTGCTCTCTATTCTTTTCTATTGAACTATGTTTCTGTCTTTATGCCAATACCTGTTTTTGTTAGATAGACAGCTAGGGATCTCCGGCTCCTCCTGGGGACAAGGCGGGCGACTGCCACACCTAGGGGAGGAGGAAACGCCTTACAAATCTGCCAATCAGAACTTAATGTGACAACTACAAAAGAATGCAAAGGACTCTCTAGCCCACAGGCCAAGCAGCATAGGTACAATAGAGTCTGGAAAGTGACCTGGAACAACTGGCTTTCAGAGAGACTCATGGGAAATCCACAAGTGTAGCAAGACTCAGGTTATAACTCCCAACTGTCCATCAAAATGGTTCCATGGTGACGTCTGAATCATAAGGAGGGCCCAATCCAGACACTATAAAATCAGACCCAGACCATAACCAAGGCCTTTTTGTCATGACAAGAGGTGTGTTTGTCATCTGCAGCAAATGTATCTTGCTCTTGCTCTGTAATCCTATCTTTCTCTCCTCACTAAACCTCATTTCATGCTTACCTTGCTTTGGGTGTTTCTGGTCATTCTTCAGCCAAGAGCACACCAAGAACTGAGAACAGACAAGATTACTGACCCCGAACCCTGACATTTTGATTACATTATATCTCAGCAAGTCTTTACATCCTTGTCACACTTATCCCTAAATATTTCATATTTTAATGGTATCGTAAATGGTATTTTTTGTTTAATTTAAACTTATTATAGTTTGTTGCTAGTATATAGAAATACAACAGATGTTTTATGTTGGTTTTGAATTGTTCGACCTTATTTAACCCGCTTAATTGTTCCAAGACCTTTTTTGTAGATTCTTTCTGCAAAGTTTCATTTTTTCTCTTCCAATGCCTTAATTTCTTTTTATTGCCTTTGGAGTTTCCCCTTTGAAGTGCAATTTAGAGGTCAGCCAATTATTTGAAAGAACTTTTTTCACAAATTTTCACTAATTTTTCACACTTCCTCCAATGCATGACTCCCTTATTTCAGAATTTTCCCTCCCAATTTTTAGCCATTCTGTCAGCGCTGAATTCTGTCCTTTGACATCTCAGGGCAAGATGCTTTCTGCTTGAGTTCATGGTTCTGCTCCTTGTGGGTTGAAGACAATCCTCAGAGAAAAATCTATCTAAAAGTGGGTCTTAGTACATGTCCCTTCTTTCAAAGCTTGAATTCCTTCCAGTTTTTGCCTACTTTTGGTTTCTCTCCAATGTCTTAAAATATTTTGTTTAATTTTTACATTTTGCTTAGAATTTATAATTGTTATATGCAGAAGGGTATTGGAGAACAATTTTCCATGATGTTCCTATACATCTTATAACAGCTTTTGTCCCAGAAAATCTTTATAAGGATATGAGAGTAGAAAACAGCCTTGAAAAATAAAGAAAGCTGCTCTAGTGTGCCATGAATAATAAAGTTCTTTGTTTTTTACCTCAGAGTATTATTCATTCTGCTAGCATCCATGAAACTGTGGCAGGCTACCTTGTTACCTTGCAAGATGAGTAAAGCTCAGACCCTCCTCAGCCCTTCATAGAGGGCTAGTCCTCTGTCAGTTACTCCACTGTTACCAGAACCTAAACCAGTTTCATTCTTATACACTGCATACAATATTCCATGATGTGATAATGTGTAAATATATTTTATTCAATCATTCCCATGTTGATGAGCACTCTGTTTGTTTTTCTCTCTCTCTCCCTCTGCCACAACGAATAATGTAGCAATAAATATACCCTTATAAAAAAAAGCATTCTGTTCTGGTATTTATTTTTTCACTTGTATAGATTGCCAGGAATATAATGACTTTCTCCTTATTCCAATTCTGTTGTTTGTCTATTGACTATGTTTATGATCTCTTTTGCCATACAAAGCATTTTAATGAATGTTTATGTGGTCAATTAAATCTATCTGTGCTGGTTATTAAATGATTTGTTTCAGCTCCAAACTCACTCTAAATGCTAGAGAGACTCTATAAACCACTTTTCTTCTTTGCAGCTGATCAGGCTTGCAGGACCCCTAAGCTCCTAGGTTTTGATTATTCCCAGCCTCCTCTCTCTTTTCTCCCGGCCCTGGTGATGGGCGGTGGTAGTGGATGGTGGTGGAGATGGTAGAACACTGCTTTCTGCACTTGTATCTCAGGGTTACCTCCCTCCCTCCCTTCCTTTCCTCCTTTATTTCCTTTTTTGAATTGATCAGGTTATCTGTTGCTTTGGGAGTTATACTCTCTATTCCTAATTATTAATATTTTACTTCATACTCTGGCAATTTAGAGTCTAGAGGTAGTCAACATATTTATGCTTCCCTTAAACCAGGGATTGGTAAAGTTATTCTGTAAAGACCCAGATAGTAAATATTTTTGGCTTTTCAGGCCATAGGGTCTTTGTGCAACTACAGAACAAATAGACATGGCAGTGTTTCAGTGAAACTTTATGTATAAAAATAGGTGATAAGCTGCCACTGAGGGCCCAAAGGGTGGCTCCTCCACCACTGCTGAGGGCCCACAGTGTAGAGTATGAAGCCATAGACTGCTGTGAAAATAACTAGGTCTCACAAAAAGGCATGTTAAAATCCTATGTTAGTACCTGTGAAAGTAGTCTTATGTGGAAATAGGGTCTTTGCAGATGTAATCAACTTAAGATGAGGTTCTGGATTTAGACCCTAAATTTGGGGTGAACCCCAAATCTTAATGACTGATGTCTTTATAAGAAGGCCATGTAGAGACACAGACAGACACACACAGAGAAGATGGCCATGTGAAGATGGAGGTAGAAACTGGAGTGATGCAGCTACAAGCCAAGTAACACCAAGAATTTTTGGCAACCACTAGAGCAGCGGTCCCCAACCTTTTTGGCATGGGGACCAGTTTCATGGAAGATAATTTTTCCATGGACTGGGGTAAGGGAGAGTTTCAGGATGATTCAAGCACACTACATTTATTGTGAGTCAAACCTCTCAGCTAATGTTAATCTGTATTTGCAGCCACTCCCTAGGGCTCACATCACTGCTTCAGCTCCACCTCAGATTAGCAGGCATTAGATTCTTACAAGGGGCCGCAACCTAGAACCCTCCCATGTGCAGTTTACAGTAGGGTTTGTGCTCCTATGAGAACCTAATGTGCCCCTGATCTGACAGGAGGCAGAACTTATGTGGTTATGCCAGCGATGGGGAGCAACTATAAATACAGATGAAGCTTTGCTTGCCCACCTGCCGTGCAGCCTGGTTCCTGATAGTGTGGGTCTGTGGCCCCGGGGGTTGGGGACGGCAGCACTAAAAGATAAGAAGAGGCAAGGAGAGATTCCTCGCTAGAAACTTCGGAGATGGGATGGCCCTGCCAACACCTTAATTTTGGATTTCTAGCCTCTAGAACTATGACAGAATAAATTTCTGTTGTCTAAAAATAAAGAAAATAGGTGATGAGTAAGGAGTTTGCCGACCCTTGCCTTAAACATCAAGGATCTTAGAATGGTTTAGTTGTAGTCATCCACCTGTTTCCAGCTTAACATTCAAATGTTGCCAGGCAATCTAGCTGTATCTTTTTAAAATTCTATGACTTGGACAATTTTATTATTTTATTACTTATTTTATTATTTATTGTTTTTTTTTTTTTTTTTTTTTTTTTTTTTTTTTTTTTTTTTTTTTTTTTTTTTTTTTTTTTTTTTTTTTTGAGACAGAGTCTCACTCTCTTGCCTGGGGCGAGTGCCATGGCGTCAGCCTAGCTCACAGCAACCTCAAACTCCTGGGCTCGAGCAATCCTACTGTCTCAGCCTCCCGAGTAGCTGGGACTACAGGCATG
>RJWJ010042760.1:0-12900 GCA_004363605.1 Indri indri | reverse complement strand
AAAAAAAAAAAAAAAACCCACAACAAACATAATCCAGCAATGGCTAGCACTCTGGGAGGCTGAAGTGGGAGGATCACTTGAACTCAGGAGTTCAAGACCAATCTGAGCAAGAGTGTGACCTCCTCTCTACTAAAAGTAGAAAAATTAGCTGGCATGTGCCTGTAGTTCTAACTACTCAGGAGGCAGGAGGATCACTTGAGCTCAGGAGTTTGAGGCTGCAGTGAGCTATGATGATGCCAGTGCACTGTAGCCCAGGTAACAGAGCAAGACCCTGTCTCTAAAAAAAAATAAATAAATAAAAAAAATAAAAAAAATATAAGTGCTAGAGACTTTTATATCATTAGTTTTTATATTTAATCATCACAACAATCTCTATGAGGTACATATTATTATTAGTCATAGGAAACAGACCAAGAAAGAGATAATTTACCCAGGGTCATAAGGCTAGTGAGTAGCAGAATTAAGAGCCAACCCATGCAGTGTGTGTTCACTAAACCTTTACGCTATGTTGCCTCTCCACGGTAGAGTGAAGAGCATTGGCCTTAGAGTTGGGCAGCTTAGGCCTAAATCCTAACTGAACTCTGTAGTTGTAGCTTCAAACCATTTAGAAGCTCAAATCTCTCATCTGTGAAAAGGTGCTATCATCTCTAGGAATGACTGTGGTAAAGATTAAGTGAGAATACATGTAAAGCATGTTTTTTTGTTTTTTTTTTTTTTTTTTTTTTTGCTTGGGCTAGAGTGCCATGGCTTCAGCCTAGCTCACAGCAACCTCAAACTCCTGGGCTCAAGCAATCCTACTGCCTTAAGCCTCTCGAGTAGCTGGGACTACAGGCATGCGCCACCATGCCTGGCTAATTTTTTCTATATATATATATTTTTGGTTGTCCAGATAATTTCTTTCTATTTTTAGTAGAGATGGAGTCTCGCTCTTGCTCAGGCTGGTCTCGAACTCCTGACTTTGAGCAATCCACCCACCTCGGCCTCCCAGAGTGCTAGGATTACAGGTGTGAGCCACCGCCGGCCACCATGTCTTTAATAATGAGATAGTAGGTCCTCCCTCTTATCATTTCTAAATGAATGAATGCTGAGGACATACAGAAATTAAAGAGGCACAAGGTATTCACTGCTGTGTGATAACAAGTGTATTCTAGATAACAAATGTATTCTAAATTTATTCTAGAGGTCTAATAATAAAATGATTAAATGTTATAGTACTGCCTCTTCGACCTGTTTCTAGGTAAGTACCCTACAGAAATCCACAAACATGTGAGGATACGCAAGTAAGGATGTCCTATGGGAAACACTGGAGACAACGTAAATGTTCCAACAAAGAGTGATGACTAAAGTGAGTCAAGGAGCGCCCTCATATGAAAAGTTATGCAGCCTTTCACATAACAAAGGGGGCTATGGTTTACTACCTTGGGTTGTGTCTAGAGGCTGTAAGTGAACAATGAGTGAAAAAAGAAAATACTTGCATTTCCTAAAGAAAGATCTGCTCTGCTAAGAGCAATTACCTCTTTCGGATACTTGCAATTTGTATGTGTTCCTTTTATAATTGAAAAAAGACCAGTAAAAGTGAGGATTATGCTGTGTAGCAACACAAAACAGACTTTTCTACATCTACTTAATTTAAAAATAAATTCAAAAGTATGTATACTACTATGAAAAATAGGTGTGTGGACAGGGAATTGAAAGATCATGAAAAATGAAAATGTCTTTCTTTTAAATGTCCTTTAATGTTGTTACAGTGGATATACAGTAAACACGACTGGGGAGAAAGGGAGAAATTCCTTGGTATTACTGTTGTTTCTGTTTTGTTTTAACTAGCAGGAACACAAACTTGTCCCAGACTGCAGCTTCAGCCTTCTCTCTCTTCTCTACCCTCCTTAGACACAGGTGGACAGGGACTCAGATGTGTTCATCCTTAATAACTAAACAAAAGCTAAAAGCAGAAGAGGATGGTCTCTGACCCCAAAGGCCCATCCTGCCCCAGCTTATTCTCAAAATCCCACTGAAGCCACCCACAGCGACAGAGCCCTTTTGAGGGTGTATGACAGGGGTGATCTAAGTATAGTCAACAGGCCTGCAACCTGATTTGTAAGGCAAATAAGAATGGTTTTGAAATGGTTAAATGGTCATATAAGTACCTATATAATATGCTTGATGTTATCCTCTGGAACCCAGAAAGCCGAAATTATTTACTATCTGGCCTAACCTGGGGGATCCTCTCAACTCTCTTCTAGACCTCAGCCAGGGAACAAAGCGGCAAGTCCGGACCCAAACAAGCGCTTCGCCCAGAGAACCCAGCCACAGCTGTGGCCCAGGCGCCCGGGGCTGGCTCCCAGCTGCCGTCCTGCCTGCCCTGGCAGCAGCGGCCCCCTCCTCCCGGGATCCCGGAGCCGCCCGAGCTGAGCGCCGCAGGTGGGGCTTGGCTGTACCTCCAGGCCCCTTCAGAGCGCCCCTGAGGCTCTTGCGGCAGCCCGGCGCGGGCAGCCCCAGCGGTCCCGCAGGCAGAAGTGCCAGACCAGGGCGGAACAGCTCAGCAGGGCCAGGGCTGTGCCCACCCCAACGGCCGCGTGGACCAGGGTGTGGGGGCTGGGCGGCACGGAGAGCCGGCCGCAAGGCCCAAAGGCAGGCATGTCCGCCCCCTGGGGGCCCTCCCCACCTGCCCCCGGCACGTGGCTTTCCCCAGCATCGTTAGCGGCCACCACGCAAACGACATAAGTGCCCCCAGGCTTCAGCCCCTTCAGTTCTGCTTTTCGGAAGGTGGAGTTCAGCGGCAGGCCCCTCTGCGGAGCCCCACTGCCCTCCCAAAGCAGCAGCCAGTAGTGGTGGACCGGGGAGAAGGGAGCGCACCAGCGGACCACGGCGCAGCCCTCCTCGGCCACAACGTGCACCTCTCCCAGGCGCGGCGGGTCTGGCGGCTGGGCAGGGCTGGAGAGCCCAGGACACAGGCAGGCCACCCTGCCGGCCCTCTGCAGCTCCCTGCAGGGCACCTGCAGGTGTCGGCAGCGGTCGTAGTCACAGGGGACAGGCGGTGGCACCGTCTCATCTATCTCCTCTTCCTCAAAGCCTTGAGGGGCCAAGGGCTGAGCTCTAGGAACCAAGGAGAAGGTCATGGCCAGGAGCCACAGAAGGCAGGTAGAGCCCAGCATGGAGCCTGGAAGGGAAGGGGTAGATAGGTAAAGGCTGTTCAGCCCACAAGCCTTCCAGGCCCCTGTCTCAAAAAAATCTCTGGGGACAGGGACAGGAAAGCACAACTAGGAACGAGGAGGGAAGAGGAAAAAGGTGGGAAGGAGATTCATTTGTGAACCAACTTCTGAATCCAGGCTATGTGCTTGCTTTCAGACAAAAAAGAATAAAATATGGTTTGACACATGAGAGACAGATGTGACCAGCAATGTGTTAAGTATTAGAAACAGTTAATGAATAAACAAAGAGCTGGGGGAGAAGAGAAGAAATGATTTACTTGGACCAGGGAAGAATGGTAGAATAATTCCCAGCTGCCACCCACAGAAAAGATCTAAGTAAAACAAGTATCCGTTAGCGACACATGTAAAAACCCAGAAAGGAGACAGAAGTGAGGGAGAGGAGATAGAACAGAAGGGGACATAAGGACCTGTAACCCTCACTGCCCACCTGCTATCTGTGCAAACCCTGCCCAAGGAGTACTGGCCCCTGCCTGTGTCCCCTCCTCCTCCCCGGCCCCCAGCAGCCCCTCACCAGTGGGTAGGCCTTGATAAAGTGGGAATCTGCCACCAGACGTCTGTGCGTATGAGGCTGAGGGGTCCCCAGGATCACAGGCTGCGCTGTCAGGTTGTATCTTCAATTTCAACTGTTTTGGCTTGAAGCTTTTATACCCTTTGACTGTGATGTCACCACCTCGCCCCCCTCCTCCTCTCCCTCTCCACAGTGACTGCAAAAAAGAGGGCTGCTCCCTTCAGGGGGCCGCCTGAGTCACAAGGCCAGGGATGGTGAAAGCCACACGCACCAGTTGCAGCTGGAGCCCGGGATGCCTGGGTTCTGAAAGGGCAATGGAATGTGGACGGCAGCCAGGAGCGAAGACTCTAACGGCTCAAGTCATGTGAAGCAATGGGGAGGGGAACACGGGAGAGTCGGCCACCTGGCTGGTATCACAAAGGAAAACAGCTGTGAACAGCATGGGCCTGAGCTACAAATGCTGTTTTGGTAAAAATCATACCACATCCATGGCAGTCATTTCCTGTCTTCTGCCTCCCAATGGACAGAGAAAGGGAGGGGTGCAGAGGGGGCCAGAATGATGTATCCTGGCTCTCCAGACCCGCCCTGCACTATCCCTGTCCCTGAGGGAGAGGAGAGAGTCACATGGATGGAGGAGGAAGCCTGACAGACGCCAGGATAGCTTCTCTCTCCTTCGACTTGCTAGGCTTAGAAATGGAAACAGATGTGCTTAAAATTGCCCAGGGCTGAAGGCCTTCCCCCTGGGTAGCCCTTGGCAAGACAACCTCTTTCAATGGGGGAGAGTGGGAGATGCCTGAGGAACACGGGGTTTCCAAATAACACCAGGTTTTCAAAAGACCCTAAATTCATTTTAAAGAGTCAGGGAAGCAGCTGGCACGAAAATAGTTTATTGAGGGAAAAACAAGGGGAGAAGGGTCAGGTGGGAAAGTGCTGGAATGTGAAGAATCTGCCCTTTTCTTCAGGAACTAGAGCAGGTGGAGCGCTGTCGGACAGCACCCACAGAGGGTTCAGAGCTGCCCAGGGTCTCTGGGGCAAGGGCAGGGGCAGAGGCAGAGGCAGGAGTAGGCAGGTTGGCCTCCGTCAGCAGAGCTGCATCTTCCCAGGAGCCTGAACCTGGGCCAGAAAAGGGAAAAACAATCCCAAATGGGATATTAGATTAACTACGGGTCCCACCCCCACTCCACCCAGGTCCCACTGCAGGATGCCCCTCACCGTCACTGGCCTCGGGCTCCAGCTCCTCCTCCCCACTTAGGGGCTGCTGATCTGGTTTCTCCTCCTCAGACAGCTGACCCTCTGCAGCCAAAAGGGGACCACAGAGATTAGACCCAGATACTGAAAGGGACAGCTATGGAGCCAGGAAGTGGGGAATGCTGCTGCTGTGCTGTACCTGCCCCTGAGGGATCTTCGGGGCTCTCACCATCCTCTGTAATATCTGATAGCTGGGTTGATTCCTCCTGGCTTTCAGGCCCTGTGCCCCCAAAGCAGATAGAGGACAGGTTAGGGTCAGGATGGCTGTGCCTGGACAGCAATGACAACTTCACCTCCTTCAGCCTCTCCTTTGACCCTCAGCTCAGTATGTGAGTGCCTTAAGCCTCACACTGGATGAAGCAAGGACTCCCTCTTGCCCAGCTGAGCACGTCTCCCTCCCGAATACTTCCCCCAATCAAGACCTTTACCTGACTGATGGGTAGAGATCCTTTGCTGACCTTCCTTTCGGGAATTGTCCCTTTTTCGGATGTTAACCTGTGGAGGAGAAACTACTGAGCAGCAAGGACTGGCTTCCCTCCCTAGTGATCAGGGCTCTCATGCCCCAACCCCCAACATGTCCCTGGCCACCCACAAAGAAGGATCATGAAGGAGAGAAAAAGGGGGTCCTTGCCCCTTGCAACCTGCAAAGAGAAGCGCTGTCGGGGCCAGATGCCCCCCCACACCCACTGCATGTAGCTGAAGACCACGATGACGCTGAGGAAGGTAAAGTTGCTGGCGACACCTATGAAGGCGCAGGTCATCGGGAAGTTGTACAGCAGGTATCTGAGGTGGGAAGTAGGGACGGCAAGGGAGTAGCAGTTACTGGAGAGCACCAGCCCTCTCAATTCCCAGAAATAATTTTTAGGGCAATTCAAGTGAGTTTGGCTAGAGCTGGCCTCTACCTCCCCTGCCTCCCAGCCACACAGTTACCAGAACCTGCTTTATTGGTTGTAATAAAAGCCAAGGACCTACGGGAAGTCTCAGCATTGCAGGGCCACAGGCAACAGCCTCAACTGCAGCTTTCTCTCAAGAGTCACCCCAGCTCTGGCTGAGTCAATGGCTTAAGACTGTAGTTCTCAACTCTGGCTGCACATCAGCTTCCCCTGGGGTGCTGTGAAAACTCCTGCTGCCACCAGCTTGCTAGCTTGCGTGGAGCAGGTTCTGCCCTGGACTGCTGGGCAGATGTCGGGTCTGAGGGAGGAAGGGTGGGGCAGAGGGAAGACAGGCAGGGTGGAGGGAGGATGGATAGGGTGGAGAAAGGATGACCAGGCTGAGGGAGTTTGGTGGGGCAAAAACCAGAACAAATAAAAATTCTGATGCCTAGCCATGAACCTAACAAATTCTGGTTCAGCTGGTGTGAGGCAGGGCCCAGGCATATTTTTTAAAAGTTCCCCAGGTGATAAGCTGATGTGCAGCCAGGACTGAGAACCTGTGGCCTATGTGAAACCCGATGCAACACTGCCCTCTAAACCTGTCACCTCTGCTTGGGACCCTCTTCGTTTAAGGCCAGCCCCCAAGAGAGCTGCCCGAGGGCTGCTTCCGTGGCTCCTGACCTGAGCCCGGTGAAGTGCGCGTGGATGCGGAGGTAGGCTCCGTACATCTGGATGCGCTTGCTGTGGATCTCGATAATCGCTCCGGTGGTCGGCACGTACTGCAAGGGGGTTGGGGTGAGGGCAGCGTCAGGCCAGGACGTTGCTGCTGGCCCTCTTGTCAGCCCAGTCTGAGCCCAGAGGCTCCTCAGGTAGGATTCTGGGCTAATGGGGCAGGCTATCTCCTGGCCATCCTTCACCTCACTCACCGAGTTCTCTCTATAGTCCGCATAGAGCTCCACCTCCAGGAGCTGCTTCTGCTCTGCAAAGCCAAACAGCAAGAGGCTAGAGAAAACCAGCGTGTCAAGCATCTGGAGCAGGTCTGAGCGGTAATGCAGCATCACCTGCCAGGGACAGGAGGCAGGTTGGGGATAGGTGGGCCAGATCCCCATGGCCCTGCCTACCCCTCAACCACCCTTGAACAGTCTCGGAAAGCTGTTTCTCCCTTAGATCTCTGCTCCCTCACCTTTGCTTCCTATCCACCAGTCTTTTTTTTTTTTCTTTGAGACAGAGTCTCACTGTCACCTGGGCTAGAGTGTTGTGGCATCAGCCTAGCTCACAGCAACCTCAAACTCCTGGGCTCAAGCAAGCCTCCTGCTTCAGCCTCCCAAGTAGCTGGGACTACAGGCTTATACCACCACACTGGGATAATTTTTTCTATTTTTAGTAGAGATGGAGTCTTGCTCTTGCTCAGGGTGGTCTTGAACTGCTGACCTCAAGTGATCCTACCGCCTCAGCCTCCCAGAGGGCTAGGATTACAGGCGTGAGCCACCGCGCCTGGCCTTATCCCCCAGTCTTGACCCAACCATTCCAATTGCTTGAGTAACCTCTCCTCCTACCTGACCACGTCCCTTCATTCTACTATAACAAAGGCCCCTCCTTCCAAGAAACCTTCCTAGGTCAAGGTCAACACTGTCTCTGATCTACCTTTCCCCCGCAAATAGTTCCACAATCTAGTATGGGATCTAAGTCCCATTACACCATCTAAAGCTTTTTTCCCCCATGCAGACATCAGGAATTTACTTCATGATGTGGTTCTGCTGATAATTTACGTAAGAATGAAGTCACTTTATACCCAAGGCGTTAAGTTAGTTGTCCCACAGCTAGCTTGTTTCTGAATGAGAACACAAGCCCAGGCCTGTTTGGCTCTAGAGCCTCTGTTTTCTGAGAGCAGCATACTCTTCAGACTTTACCCCAAAGTCAGGCATGCGCATCAGATATCTGGGGTGTCTGCATATGTTTCTAGTTTGGTAAGCTGATTCCTCTTTTCATATTCTGACGTGTCTCTGACCTCAGAGCCAAGATGTTTTCTCCCGAAGCCCTGCCCAGATATTCTTACTGTGCCACCATTCTCCACACCTTACCACACAGGCCATGAACATTTACCGAGCGTGAAGAAGTAGAGATGATTCGGCCGCCTCGGGTGTAGCATGAAACGGTGACCAAGAACATGCCCAAATCTTGATTCACAGGGGACTCTGGCAGCTCCAGCTCTAAGGTAATGCGATACGGCTGTCCATACATCAGCACCTGCCCAAGGTAACCCCCATCCTCTTGTCAAAAAGAAACTTTTAAATACTGACCCTGTTCCACCTCTCTCCCACCCCTCCCCACAAATACTTGCCACAAACCCCTTGGTTAGCATAAGGGGCCTCTCAATCTCTCATCCCAAGAAGGTGCTGCCCCCTCCTGGTGACTGGGCCCCCCCGACTTTGAAGGGCTTTGGTATCCTGTTGGTTCTCCTAAATCACACTCGCTACTCTGTTCCAGAAAGGCTGTGTCACATTTCTTTTCTAAAAGTGAACCGTCATGTTGCCAACTGGGCCATCTGTGACTCAGGGCTATGTGACTAAGGCCGTCCCCTAGGCCCAGCCCGCTCTCCCTCACATGATTAATTAACCAAGCGCCAGCTGTGCTGACGGTGTCCCCAGCCAGCTCACACATAGTCGCCGTCAGTCTAGATTGTCTTTATGCCATTCTGGGTCCCTTATCATGGTTCTGTTGGTAGAACCCTGAGACTCATAACAGGAAGGCTTCTTCATCACCAGGGTAAACCTCAAATGGGTAAAGATTTGCTACCAAACATACCCTAGTTTTTCCTGACCATTCCTATGTTCTTCTAATCCCTTTATTTAATGATTCTATCTAGCAGCATGACTTTCACAGGGTAGTATATAAGAACCACAGGGGTGATGGTGAAGCTTTTGTTTTTAACCAAAGAGGGAATAAGTAAAAAAAAAAAAAAAAAAGTTAAAAAATATTGCCCTAGCTCATAGTGAACCACTTCCAATCTGGATACAGACTTGGGGGTGCTTTCAGTGTTTACCACTAAAATAAAGTTTGAAAACCCCTGATAGAGGCCTTTCTTTATAGAGATTTCTATTTTCAGTCTGAACTATCTCTTGAAAAAAATGGATTCCATGAGAGACTCCTACTCCCTGTAGAGGCCAGATGATTCTAAGCCAGTTGCTTCATGAATTCTTTGAAACATTACAATAGGTAGTACTCTGGGCGGGTTGGCGGTGGGGGAGGGATTCTGTGGGGTTTCTTTCTGGGGTGATGAAAGTGTTCTAAAATTGATTGTCATGGTGGCTATTTAACTCTGCGAAAATACCAAAAGTGAACTGTACACCTCAAGTGGGTGAATTGTATGGCATATGAATTATATCTCAAATAAAGCTGCCTGTATGTGTGTGTGTGCATGTGTGTGCGTGTGCTTAAACTGGTAGTTTAAACCGGCAGTTTAGAAAATGTAATCTCCTCCGAGGGCATCCACAGAATCTACTACTACTAGAACCCTGTGAATGAGTCCATGCCCTGCCCTTGTTCATGTCTGTCTGCCTGGTGGGCAGACTCTCCATTCCCACATAATAGTCACGCTTCCTTGAAAGACTCACTTTGAGCCTCACCATCTCCATAGTCTCCAATTATCTGAGACTATACTGATATCTCTAATTATTCACAAATTCTTCTAGAATGTATAATCTGCATCTTATACTTTACTACTTAAATGCATGCAAATACATGCAATGTACAGTTTTTTTATCAGTCCTGTGAGCTTGAGAGGAGGGACCACATCTACTTCAAGCAAGGTGTTACACAGAGTGGACTCACTATTTCAGTAATTCATTAAAAACGTTTGCCATCAATGAACAAAATATTCCACGTCCTGTTATCAGGGACTTGGACTGGATCTCCTCTCATCCTTCTTTCCCTCCCCTTGTCCAGCAGGCTCGTACCTCATTGTTTTAGGTCCCCTCCCTGGTTCCCTGCGTCACCACGTGATCTCTCCAACAGGGAGCCACACAACTGTATGCACCGCTCCAGGTACAGATTACTGTGCCTTTGTTTCTAATCTCCTCTCAATATATTCCATTTATTATTTTTTAACCACAGAAGCACACTGAGTCAATGTCTTCATAGATCATTATATGATTACCTCAAAGCTCCTTTCCCAAATAGCAAGACTACAATGATAAATCTACTTCACAACTTTGAAATCTGATGTTTGGGCCCATTCATCTGACCTGGTAAGAGTTTTCTTGACAGTGCTTGGCTGCCTGGTAGTAAACTGGAAGATGTCATAGGATACACAGTCTCCTAGGTTGTTTGTATTGTCAAATAAGGCCAGTCTGCATATCAATCCTGGGGAACCCCAGACTCTATAATTTATACTCCTCCCTTAAGAGTTGTGACATTTCCATCTTTAAGTCAGTTTCCTCTCAACTATCACTTTTGAAAATGAACTTATTTTTAGTAAGTTTTACAACTATTACTTCTAATTATGTTGCTAACTAACAACTCAAAAAACTCTAGTAAAACCCGGGCGTGGTGGCTCACGCCTGTAATCCTAGCACTCTGGGAGGCTGAGGCGGGCGGATCGTTCAGAGCTCAGGAGTTCGAGACCAGCCTGAGCAAGAGCGAGACCCCGTCTCTACCAAAAAATAGAAAGAAATTAATTGGACAGCTAAAAATGTATATAGAAAAAATTAGCCGGGCATGGTGGCGCATGCCCGTAGTCCCAGCTACTCGGGAGGCTGAGACAGTAGGATTGCTCGAGCCCAGGAGTTTGAGGTTGATGTGAGCTAGGCTGACGCCATGGCACTCGCCCCAGGCAAGGGAGTGAGACTCTGTCTCAAAAAAAAAAAAACAAAACTCTAGTAATAAGAAATGATGTTGATCCTCCAAGGTCCTTTGTAAGTGTGCAGGGATCCTACCCTATATTAGAGCCTCCCCAGCTTGCCAGGTATGAAAGGCTGAGTCCCCATATGCAATTCTCAGGGTTCCCGGGCTTGTCGAAGTCACACTAGCATCTGGCCAGTCCTCTGGCACAGTCTCCTTTGTAATGACAGATCACACATATTTGTCAACAGTTTCATAATTTTATATATATGCTTTCAAAACTCTTGGGAGGATACCATCCTATTACACTGAAATAGCTGATTTGTTCATTTAGGTCTACAATATTGCTTACTTCATCTAGTAGACATGACCTGCCTGAAAGAGATCATATCTCATCTGATACAGATGCTGATGCTCCTCGGACTTACGATGGGCTTATGTCCCAATAAACCCATCATAAGTTGAAAACATAAGCCAAAAATGCATTTAATATGCTAACCTAGTGAACATCACAGCTTAGCCTAGCCTACCTTAAATGTGCTCAGAACACTCAGATTAGCCTGTAGTTGGGGAAAATCATCCACCACAAGGCCTATTTTATAATAAATTATTGAATATCTCATATAATTTACTGAATACTGTACTGATAAGAAAACCAGAATGGTTGTGTGGGTACTTGAAGTATGGTTTCTATTGAATGTATATAGCTTTTGCAACATCGTAAAGTCAAAAAATTGTTAAGTCTAACCATTGCAAGTTGGGGACTGTCTGTATGTTGAGAATGAGAATGTTCCTAACATCTGTTGCAGAAAGATCAATACACACAATTCATTGAAATTTTAATTTCTCTTGAACCTTCCTTCCCTTCAGAGCCTTCCTCTTAGTCTCTCTTAGTCAATCCTTGTTCTCCAGGTCTTTCTCAAGCCTTCCTATTTCAAGTCATCAAAGCTCTAGTGAAACCTCTCTCTAGCTCTCATACTCACCCGATCACGTCCACCCTTAGCCAGTGAGACATTTGCAACAGGGAAGGAGCAGAGTGAGGTGGTGGAGGAATCACAGTCGGTCCTAAATGAGAATGGGGGACAATACTCTGCTAAGTTATAGAGTCTGTGTTACCCATATGTCCGCACACTTCTTGGACCCCTAGGGCTCCCTCCTGGCCCATCCCTTCTCTCAAAACAGGTGCTATTCTCTCTGTTGAAGAGAGAGATACAGACCAAATGTGACTAAGAGATTAAAGATACCAGAATGATGCTTTCATTTTCTTCCTGTCACTTCAATTATTTCCTCTCATTACAGCAGATGTTCTTAGATGGGAATCTATGGATATTTAGTTAAATAGTTTCACACTTTAGTGTTTCTAAAAACTCATTTGAGGAGCTTGATAAAAATATAGATTCCAGGGTCCCACCATAAGAGAGTCTGATTCAGTAGTTTTGGTATGGGGTCCGTTTGAGAATACACTCCCAAAAGGATCCACAGATGGTCATTAAGAGGCTCATGAACCCCCTCAAATTGTGGGCAAAATTGCACATGTATACATTTTCATGGCAGGAAGAGCCATACCTTTCATAAGATCCATGTCTCCTAAAAATTTAAGAAGCTCTACTTTAGAAACTACAGCTCATGACCAGGGACTCAGGGGAAAAAATGACTTTAGATCATTGGTAACAATACCATCGTCAGCATCTGTTGGTTGGTCCTATAGTGACTGTTAAGAACAGATGAGAGAATTTGGCAGGGTTGTAAAATGGGAAGGAACTAAAGGGACAGGCAAGAAATAGGACTCTGGGAGACAAGTTTATATACCCAGTCACCTTGTGCTTCTGTAATCTCTTGTGCAGCAGACTAGTGGGAGCAGGACGCGGTGATGTAAAAGGAAAACTGCTGCTTTCCTAATATGTCCTCCACTGAAAGCCAGCTTAGTTCTGAGCTGACCTAAGGGTTTAGCTCAAAATTCTACAGAGGCCCTGAGAGAGGTCTGATCCAACCTAAATGGAATTGACCCTCAAAATGATAGCCTAGGCCGGGCGCGGTGGCTCACGCCTGTAATCCTAGCACTCTGGGAGGCCGAGGTGGGCGGATCGTTCTGAGCTCAGGAGTTCGAGACCAGCCTGAGCAAGAGCGAGACCCCATCTCTACCAAAAATAGAAAGAAAATTAATTGGACAGCTAAAAATATATATATAGAAAAAATCAGCCGGGCATGGTGGCACATGCCT
>RJWJ010042759.1:0-12901 GCA_004363605.1 Indri indri | reverse complement strand
AAAAAAAAAAAAAAAAAGAAATATGAATCTTCATGTTAACGTATATAGCCAGATGATGAATCATTACTGTTTTATTCAAGAAGAAAATACTTATGTGGTAATAATGATATAAACTGTAAATCCTTGCTAATAAGATATGAATTAGTGAAAGCATGAAATATAGAAAATGAATATTTAAGGAACGGGACTGAGGCGAACCTAGTGCCACCTGGCAGAGAGTTATCTCTCTCTCTCTTTCATTCTCCTTAATGCATGAAGAACTATTGCCAAAATTTGAACCCAACCAATAACAAACTTAAGTTATGTTAGAAAAAAAAATTCTTTAATTTTTAATAGATACTTGTTTAGTGATTATAATATTTTGTTCTTTTAAAGTACACAAACATTGAAATTATACCCTTATTCATACCCTTTACTTGCTGAGCAAAGCCTGCTCGCTGGTACAAGTATATTCTTCAAATGAACCTGTCCCAAATATCTCAAATTACAAATCGGTGGAATTCAAAGAAATGTGCTTTTACAGGCAGGAAAAAAAAAGAACCTTTAAGGTATCATATGGGCACAGTTTGCACACTGAGAAACTCTGAAATGTATTCATAAATCCCACAGAAATTGAGGACTCAGAAAAAAGTTCATTCATAAAATTGAAACTCCCCAAAGATTTAATATTATGAAATACACAGTGAGCAATTCTACAGCTAACTCTGACAACTGCTTTTATGTTTCTGTTCCGTTGAGGACAAAGTCTTTCAGGAGTTCTTGCCCAATCACTTTTCTTGAGGTCTTGGCTATCGAGGAGAAAAAAAAATCTCTTAACCCTCACATAAATGTCCTCTCGTTTATTAGGAGATGATCATCGATTTAGAAGTAAATGAGTTCAATAAAGGTCATAGTAGACAAACTCCACATGAAAAGATGAAAGGAGCACAAGTTATTACACCACCATGGAAATAAAATTAATTGCTTCCCTTTATTAAAGTTAGAATTATTCTGTTTTTAAATATAGCATCATTACATAGAAGTCAGCGGAACTTAGAACTTGAGAGGGAGAACTCAGGGGTGGTTTAGATTGAGATCTTCATTTTACAAAAGTGAAAATATACTAGAGAAGGTAAATTACTAGACTAAAGGTCTAGTTGCAGCAGAATTGAGAGATCAGGGAAATAATTACAGAGATGCAAATACGTTGTTAAGGTTTCTAAAGGAGTCTACATCAAGTTTTTTCAGCCATTTAAATGTTACTATTTTTTAATTGAATGAAATTTTTTGGCAATTTTTATTATAAAAGTAATCCATGCAAATAGTTTTTTTTAAATCCTGCAATGCATTTAAAAAATATAAAGTAAAAATTGTTGACCACTCCTAATCCCCCATTCTCCTAATTCCACTCTCCATAAACCATCAGGAGTTTAAATTTCTGGTTACATTTGTAATGATTAATATAATATTTCATTATGTATTTGTTTTTATTCTTATTTATGAAATTTAGGAAGAATATATAGGTTACCAATAAAATATTTCAAGAATTTAGTTTATTATATTTTCTGATATATTAATTATCTGATTCTTTATATTTATAATTATTAATAATTATTGCATGTTCTACCTATACATTGATCTAAAATAAAATAAGCAGAATTTACAAGTCTATGATAATGTCATTTTTTTGGTTCTAAAACTAAATAGAATAATTGGGCCCATAAAAAATAAAGTATAACCCTAAATCTTTCAAATGGTACCACTTTAAAAAGATATTACTAAGCAACCCAGTATATTCTCTCTTCTGTTATTTTCTTTCCAGCTTATTCTGGGTCATTCTTAACTGTACTGTGTTTTTTTTGCAAGCCATGTTGCCTCTTTTCTGGGAATTACGTAGTATTTTAATTGGTGAATTCGAAGAGTAGGTTTCCTTTAGGTTGAGTAGTGCATAAACTTTGATAATTGAGCTATATATAAAATTTGGAATTCAAATCCTTTTTTTTCCTTCAGAATTTGAAATATGGCTCTATCGTTTCCTGACATCCACTGTTCCTTTTCGGCACTCTGACGTCAGACTGTGGATAGACTGATTATCATCCTGTGCTAGAAACTGCTAGTTATTCTACAGAATATGCTTATCTTTCTCATAGACACAGATAAATTGCATTTCTTAGCCTCTTTTGCAGTTAGACCTGGCCAGATATCAACAGCAGGAGTGATACATTCCACTGAGGGGCCAAGGCTTCGATGAAGCAACTGTGGTCCTTCCACACGTTCTTTCCTTCCAACCAGCTGATAAGGCCACCGCAGATGGCAGAGCCACAGGGGGGAAGGATCCTACATCCTTGAATCCCTCTGTGAAGGAAAGATACCCAGAGAGCTGCTTTAAACTATTAAGCATGTGAGGAATAAACATCTAATTATAAGGTTTAAGTATGTTTGTTAAAGCGGCTACCATTCTTTTCCTCTCTGGATTTTTTCAGGATTTCCTCTTTGTCCTTGGAGTTCTAAAATTTCATTAGCTTGTCTATCTGGATTTGAGAAATTTCAGGACTCGGTGGGTTCTTTCAATTTAAATACTTCAAGGGAACATTTCTGTTATTTCTGTTCATTTTCTTGCCCAATGTTATCTCTGTTCACCCCTTCTAAAAACGCCTGTCAGATAAAGGTTGAACTTCTTAAAACTTGCCTCCTTCCCTCTGCTTTTCTCTAACGTTCTATATCCCTCTCTCCTTCCACTGTATCTATGATAGACTAACTGCCTCAACTGTATTTCAGGAGGTCCAACGAAGTCTTATTATATGCTCTATCCGTTTTGGCAGGGATGAGAGAGTGTGACCACATTTTTAATATCCAAGAGCTCTTTCTATTCTTCTCCTTTTTTTATACCAATTTGATCTATTTTTCATATACATACTCTCCTCTGGAAACTATTTAGGGATTCAAATTTTTTAAAATATATCTCTTTCATTCCCAGAAATATCTCAATTTCTCTCTTTTTTTCATTCTCCATCCTTTCGGTTTTCCTCAAGAGTCAGCCAATACTTTATTGCTCTTTCCTGCGTGCTAACGAGCAAGTCTGTGAGAGTTCCTCTCCGTTCCCAGGTCTACTCACCCCACCGGCCGGCCCACTGCACGGTGGCCAGGGCACCTCCGGCTCCGAGGAAGGGGTTGGGTCGGGCACCTGGGCCCGCAGGTTTCTGTGCTGGGAAGGTGGGCAGGGAACAGACAGGAAGGCCAGGCATTCTGTGGGGAGTTAAAATAAAAATAGCCTTTCTCTGAGGCTCGAGCTCTGCGGAGGGTTTGACGCTGGGGAGATGCCTTTTCTTTTGTCTTTTTCCCTCTGAGCCCAACGTGGAAGCCCAGCTGTACCTGGAAGTCTGCTTTGCTTCTTCCTAAAGTCACAAACCCTCGGATTAGGCTTCCTCACCAAGCAGTTCTTCCAGTTCCCTGAGAGAACGGTCTTCGAGATGTGTTGGCAGCAAAAGCAGCAGCTTCCAGCCCCAATGAGAGAGAGGAGAGTGGTCAGGGTCCAGCTCCTCTGACGTCAGTCCATGGCTGTCCAGGAGAGGCACCCGCAGCAGGGAAGGGCATGGTGCTGGAGGCTGGCTGCCACTTACCAGGGATGTGACCTTCTGCAAGGTCCTCATCTCTCGGGGTTTCAGACTTTGCATCTCTGTCAAAGGATTGTTTTGAGGAGCAGTTCCTTCAAAGGCTCTCTCCTGGGCTGTGGATGGCCACCTTCTCCCTGTGTCCTTACATGGTCATCTCTGCATGTGTGTGTGCCCTAATCTCTTCTTGCAAGGACACCAGTTATATTGGCTGAGGGCCCATTCACAATAGCTCGTTTTACCTTCATTATCTCTTCAAAGGCCCTATGTCCAAATTCAGTCACATTCTGAGCTTCTGGGGGTTAGGACTTCAATACATAAATTGGGCAGGGGAGGGGGGACAATTCAGCCGTAACACATGTAAACCACTGGAAAAGTCTCTGCACACAGCAAGCTTCCCCTAAGTGTGAGATATTGTTAAAGGAAAAAGCAGGTTCCCCTCTCTTGTCTTTGGCTGTGTTCTTGGTCACTGTATTTCCCTGTGCATGATTCTTTGTTGTCATTCGAGCCACGTGGAAGTCCCAGGAAGAAGCTGATTGTGGCCACTCCCAGGTTAGGCACCTGCTCACCAGCCACCTGGGGGGGAGGAAGGTCAGCACCTGCAACCTGCATAGAGACCCTGAGCCCACCCAGCCATGGCCCCCCAGCAGGGATCCCCCACAGGAAAACAGGTTTGCATGTGAAAAGCCTCCAAAACTCTTAACCACCCAATCCCACATCTATTCTTACTCTCTCTACTACAGCCATAGTGATCTTTTAAAAATACCTAGCTCGAATTTTTAATTTTAGAAGTCCTAGGAATAGCATTCTATTTTTCCCCATAATATTCCTTGCTGCACTATCCCTTCTGAGAAAGTTCTGGAAAATCTAGAATATTCCCAAATTCTTCTAACTCTCCTATTCTTGTAGAATTTAATAGGCAGGCAATAAGCCGGGAAGGTCGACTGTATTCCATCGTAGCGTCTAGAGAAACTATGAAAAGAAATGCGTTTTTTAGTGAATCTTTATAATTATACCAAATTGGTCACTTTGAATTTTAAAACGTAGATTATCTCCAAATCCTTGCAGTAACTTTCAACTTGGCGTCTTTTTTCAGAAACGCACAGATGGCCAGAATAATAGTAGCCTTTAGATTCGAGAAATGTTGGAGGCTGAGGGGAATTCCTAAACCAGAATTTCTGAGTAGCTTTTTCCCACAGAGCATCTCCAGGAGGAAGAGACTGGGTCTGTGAAGAATGGAAGAGTTTTCTTCTTTTATGTTCAACCTGCCCACTTGGGCTAAGTTCAAGGTGCCCAGGAACATCCCCATGGCGGGGGGCCTTTCGAGCAGGGTGCAGAGGATGTTTGGGAAGCTGCCACCGTGGTTATCCAGCAGAAACATCCACAAGCTTAGAGGGAATGTGCAGTGGTGGCTTTTTTCTTGCTAGAGGCTCCAGAGCACAGCGGCCTCCTCCACCCACCATCCCCGTGGTCTGTGAGCCCGAGGAGGTCTTCTCCACACAGAACCGCAGGGAGAGAGCAGCAGCGTCTCTGTGCAAAGTATTAATATTACTCTGTCACGGAGGGGTGCTCTGAATAATACGTGGTGTTTTGAAAATAAGACAAGTCCTATGAACAACTCAGACAGGAGAATTAGGGTCCCCAGCACCTGCGTGTGCTTAAGGTGATCAGATGTCTTTTTCTAGGGCAGAGGAGAAAGGGAAAATGTGGGAGTCACAGACCCCCCATGAGGAGAGATCTTAGGGTGATATGAGAGTGAGAGAGAAAGAAAGAGAGAGGTGCTTCGTGTTCACATTTTGCCTATGGCTGGCCCCATAAATCTGGCTCAGAATTCATCCAGGCAGGAAATGACCCAGACTTGCTACCCTCTCTTAATAAACTCTAGATTCCTGCTGAATCTGGTGGTCCCTGTAGTTTCAGGATTGCTCAGAATGAAAGAATGAGGAGAGGACGTTTTGCCAAGGAAGACATGAGGGGGTCAAAAAGTGTGTGTGTGGTTTGGTCGCATACAACACAGAGAATTTTCCAAGCAGCCAAATTGCCTTATATTTATTCTGTTTTCCTTGAAAACCCAGGCATGTGACCAGGGACACACCAGTTCTGTCCATGCTTCTCAGCTCAAGGCAAACAGGACACATGGCATAGAGAGCAAAGAATGGAAAGTGTAGCCCCGGGAAAATAATTGGAAGAACAAAAAGCTACCAGCAAGAAAAAACACAGTTGGTTCTTCAGATATCCCAGTTTTCCTACTATCTTGCATTTAGCAGTCTTTTCTAAGAAATACCACAGAAGACCAGACTTTTCCCCTCTCAGACTCTCAAAATACCACTGCATTTATTAAAAACTTAACAAAACAAATTCTTGGCTCCCTAGTAGGGCCTGTGGAAAAATACTCTACCCTGGTTACCGTCTGTCGTGAACTCTGCTTGGTGTTTCCCTCTTTCAAATGACGCTGTGCCGTACGTTTACTTTTGTCGAGCAATTAATTCTCAATGAGCACAAGCTCATATTGTAAGCACATATGTTTGCTTTTGAAATAAAGTTGTTAATGGCTAAATGTATTCATTGTTCCTGGTTTCACAGGCTTACGATGGCAGGCACCATAATGTTTTCCAAGTACTGGTGACTGTTTTTCTTTGCACAGGGCACTGGCCTGTCTCTCACATTCACAGCTGTTGTGCATGTTTTGCATCAAGAAGAAGAGAGGGGAGCGGAGAGGGGAAAAAATCTCACTCGTGCCTGGTGTGGGAACAAGTGCTTGCTCACGCTCTCCCGTTCTGTCTCTGCAAGGAGTCTGAATTGGCCGATACTGGTGCACTTCCCTAAAGCGAACTGGAGTCCACGCAGGTGCAGCTGGGCTGGGTTAATCGAGACAAAGTTATTATGACTTTAAACCACAAAAACAGTCTCCCACGGCCAGGGGAGTAAAACAAAACTCCTTTGCTGTCAGTAGTGAGAAAGGAGCTGAGAATTGCAGCCCGGGATCACGGTGCCAGGCTACACCAGGACCCCCTACTGGTGGAGGACCTTGTGCAAGGTCCTCAGAGTCTGCAAAGGAAAGCTGCCATCCTTACAGGGGGGTCATTGGCCCTGAAGCAGGAAAGATTTTGTTAAGTCACCTTTGAAAAGAGTTATGTGTCCTGAGCAAACACTGCTCATTCTGCATACGCTTATCTCTCCAGAGATATGAACTGCATTATTACGTATGTGGCACTAACCGCATCTATGTAAATAGACCTACACACACACATATCCTGGCTCAGATGTTCAAAAATAATCCACTGGGCAGTGGGACTAGGGGAAAAGGTGGAAGATTTTTACTTTTTGTTTTATACCCTTCTGTAGTGTTTAATTTTTTTTTTATTTTTTACTTTGTGCAGGTATTACTGTTGTAATAAAAGGAAAGCAGTAATAGCCATGAGGTTTCCCTTCTAATATCCATATACTTTAAAATGATCTGTGTTATCAGAGTGGTGTTCTATCAGAATATTCTAGGCAGACTTCCACCAGGCCGTTTTATGGAGCATGGGCATGCCCCGTGTGTGCAGCATGGAATTTTTGTAATGGCTTTTTGACACCATCTCTGCTGGGCAGTATAGAAAGGATGACCACACTTACCATTTTACACCTCTCATCCTGGCATGTTCATGCTCAAAAATGTCCTGGGCAATAAATGTTATGCTCTCCTAGTTTAGGGTAGCTATGGGGACTATTCATTGTACATTTAGTTCACCCTCAAAAAAATGGGCACCTACTAATCACTGTGACAGGCACTTTATCTACATTGTTTAATTTAATCTCACAGTGCCATTTTGAGGTAGGTGAAACTGAGGTTTGGTAACTTGACCATGATTTTGTTTTAAACTTTGTCTATCTTTGCATACCTATTTCAGAAATTCAGTCCTACTTTGTCATTAACTATGTCCAGCCCTTCAAAACATTCAGACACAAACTCCTAATGTCCAGTAATTCTTCTAATAATATCCTACTCCCATTAATATAGACTTAATACAGATTTCAGAATCAGACGTTGCTCTTGTTCTCAACTAAAAAGCCATTTTCTCCAGGAAGATTTTCCCCTGCTCTTAGCCTAGATCAATTGCCCTTCTTACACATTTTCATAGCCCCTTGCAAGCATGTATCCATTTGTAAAGATTTGTTTAATTAAGATCTGCATTCCTAATAGTCTAAGCTCCTTGCAGGCAGGGAGTACTCCTGTTTGCTTTTCAATATTTCTCAAGTACCAGGCACATTACATGAACAGCACTAACACATTAATAGACAGTCAGTAAGTATTTGATGGAAGAATTGTTGACAATATCTTGCCTCGAAAGCCAGGAGAGGGGTTCTAGCATCTCACACACATACTAGGGGACCCTACAATAAAAAAGAGAGAAAAGAAGATGCCCATTTTTTCCCTCAGGGGCTAAAATTCTATACTGGCAAAGCCAGAAGACCTCAAGTTTTCTGAAACAGGTATAAACTCCTGTGTTTCCAGGTATAACTCCTGAAGAAATCTTTGTTCTGTCACTTAACAAGTTAGTCCTCCTGCTTTACTGTCCAGATTGACCCCCACTAAGCTCAGTTTTCATTTCTTACTTCCAGTACCGAGGCTCACTCTTGATGGCATTGCCTTTGACGTAATTATTTTAATATTTTTACCACCCTGTGCTTTAGGAATAGCAATCCGGAAGAAAACACACTCAAAGCTACTTTGGGAGAGCAATTATCCGTGTTGACTAGTGCGACGGGGTGGAGATGACTAGTAGTGATTATGGGCTTGCTAAACATTGCCCGTCCCTCATCCCCCGCTAACCCCTCTGAATGCCAGCGGCATCATTCTCAAGTGGTATTACTATTATTATTCGTACTTTACAGCTGTGTAAATCATCTCACATTTAAATAAAGGGAATGACATAAACACTCTCATCGGTTAAAATTTCCTGTCCTTTAAAATATTCGACTATTTCAACAAATGTTTTAAGTTTCTATTACAGCCCTGACCCTAAATGAAAGAAATCTAGATGGGTGCTCCTCCAGGACTCAAAATTTCATCAAAATTTTTGTTCCTCTAACAATATTAGTGTTACCACGTTCAAAATAAAATGCAGAACTTCTTTTTAAATTACAGTTACACCTCATTTTCTCATTAGCAATAAGAGCAACGTGCACAAACATGAGTGCCTAATGGAAGTTTTTCCTTCGAATAGAGTCGGCAATACATTTAGCAGCACAAAGCAAGGGCATAAAAAATAGGTTGCTTTTGGCATTGTCATTAGAGCTGATTAATCCATCAGGATGCTGTAGAGCTAAGGAGTATGGGTGTTCATGTAGTTAAATTAAAGGAGTGACACCAAGTAAACATATCCAGTGGCAAAAAATTCCTCCTCCTTTCAATCATCCCATTACTAACCCAAACAAAGATCTCCATTATATATGATGCGATCACTAACTTCCTTAGCAGCTTTTCCTTGTGGGTAGCAAAAGTGCAGAACTTGGTAACTAACCATGTATATTTCAATTTTTTAAAAAAATATTGCTTTAGAAGCCACAGAGCACCTCATATGGGATTCACAGATGAACCAATTTTTTAAAAAATTCATTATTATTTACAGTTTTTGACAATAGGAGACTACATTAAGTATGCAGAGAAAACAAATGCAGCCTCTGAATTTAATTCTAGTTTGTATTATCTCTTATGTGTTGTTCTTCTTTGTATATCACAGCCCGAAGCTTTGACACTATTTGTATATTCATCTATCAGGCAAAATGTTTGGGGGATCACAAAGACCAATAAGAAAATTCATTGAACTGCTGAGACTTGTAGGTTAATTTAAGTAAGGAGAAAACTCGATTTTAAATGTGATGATAGACTAAAAAATAAGACTATTTAGCATTGTACTTTCCCTCCAGCAAGGCAAAAGGGCACTTGGTCCTGTGATTTCATTTCTTCTCTTTTTTAAATTAGTATTTAAACAGGACAAAAATAATGTAATGTAGAACAAATGTCATTAACTCTAGAAAACTAAATAGCAAATGAGGCCATTTCAGTCAAATGCCTAAGAGTCTTTTAATCAAGTATTTTTTTGTCAGCAGGACAGTGTAGTTGGCCTCTATAACCACTCTCGACCCATTAGAAACCTTTATTTCACTTCTTTATAGATTCTGCTTCTTCCATGTGTTTTTTCCCTATAATTTATACAAAAAGTAACCTGATGTAGATTTGTTTTCTGCTAGGTTTAATATATTGCCCAGTTTTATCACTGGATTGGTCCCGAGTGGCTAAGTGACTGGCCTTAGGTGTCTTAGTGTGTTGGAGGCTCATCAAAAAGAAGAATTCAAGAAAAATTTCACTTCCAAACTTTTGCTCTAATCATTGGAATGCAGGGCCTAGATATAGAACTTATCCCCAAAAAACCGTGAAAAGTATTCATTTATTTGCATTTCATTGTGTACAGCAGAAGGAAGGGGAAGATTTGAACTCACGCCCCCTGCCAAAGTTTCAGTTCAATCCATCATCCTTGAAGACGAATGGATTTTTAACAGATTTCCCTGATAGGCAAACACCCATGGTGTCAGTTCACACACAGCTAAAGATCACCAAATACAGCAGAGGATCCTTAGCATTTAAAGGGATGTCTTCAGAGACCTGCAGAAATCCCCAGATACCCTCAGATTCTGATTGTGGCAGTTTCCTTTTCTATAAAATAGAAATGATAATAATATCTACTTGACATAATTGTTATGAGAACTAAACTAGGCAATGAATCAAAGGAGAACCAGGCAATCTTCTAAAATGGGCAGCACTCCCTCTCAAACTGCCTCAGTTCAAGTCCAAGGCCAAGTGGTAGAGTTTCCTTAAAAACAAAAAAAGAGCAACTGTTCTTTTTCCTTAGAAGAAATTTCCTAAGTGTCTTAACAAAGAATGTTATGCTAAGCTGTTACTGGTCAATAACGCATTAATGAACTCAATCCAACTACACTTTTCTTTATTCTTTTTCTTATCTGAGTTTATTAAGTGAAATCTGCCTTCTTCCTCCATCTCCTGCTATACTGGTTATTCTTTTCTGCTCAACCTTTATTCTGTCCAGCCAGCAAACCATACCTTTTTACTTAATATTAATAAAAGATTTCTAGGCCAATGCAATTAACGTCAAATTCTCTCTTTTTCTTTCTAAATTCTTTCTAGCCTCCTCCACTCTGTCCTTATTCCCAGAGCTGAGGGAAAGCAGACCCTTACCGATTTAACAAATTCAGCCACAGGCACCATGCTCAGTGCTGGCGCCTTTCTCCATTGTGTCAATTGTCCCCTGTTCACCTTTCCAGGGCCTCCCTCGTGCAGGCTCTGCACCTGCTGAAGCCACTTCCACCCCAGAAGGAGACCCACTCTGTCCTTTCTTTCTCCTCAATGACCAAAGTAAAGGCAGCCTCAATTTGCTACTTCACATCCCTAATCAATAAGTACGACTAACGCTTCCTAGTGCTAACTTCGTGCCTGAAATTTAAGCCTAGAAACCATCTGTGATGCCTGTATTATCCCCATTTTATGGATGAAGAGACAGGGCAAAGCAGTTGAGTGATGTGCCCAAGTACGAGTACCAATAATGGAAGAAACAAGGATTCAAAGGTGCCCATTTTGGCCCTGGGACCTCTCTGTTAACCAGAAGCTAGATTGCCCCCAGTGACTAAGTTGAACACGGAGGATTTCTTCAATGTATGCACCTAGCTTGTTCCCACCTTGTTTCATCAATAACTTCAACATAGCTTCCTAATCTGAGAGTGGGGCAAGAATGACGCTAAATAGCATTCTTCAGACCCCTACCTTGGTCTTTGGTATATTATGAGTACCATTTGAGCACTTTGATTTTGGGGAATGTTGGAAGGAATCATTCTGGAGCCTGCAACAAGGGACTTAGAACGACAGGGCTAAGGAGCCGTTCTGGGCAGTCCTGAGAGGGAAGGAAGAACTGGGCTGGGCGTGTGGATTGTGTGGGGAGTGAAGGCTCGTTGCAGGGTGGAAGCACCTGCTCATGGGAAAGCCGGGAGCGCTCACCCGGGCAGGGACATGTGCCCATTAGACGAGACAGGCAAAGTGGCCCTGTGGCCACTCATTTGAAAGCAGCAGGAACAGGGCGGCTGCCTTTGCTCGCCGCCCTGAGAGAATGCCCTGTGGTGCAATGTGAACAGAACATACCGGGCAGGCAAGCCCTTCCCTCGCATCAAACACATCTAAAGTTCGCATTCCCTAGGAAGGGATACTCCTTAAGCTATGTTTCCTAACATTTAATTATCTCTAAATCCTTTTGAAAGGATTCCCTGACACCTAAAAGAAACTTAAGAATAAAAACATCCTAGTGATCACTCCTCTGGAGACATCCCTCGCTGGAGGAAAGACGACACTGAAAGTCAGGGGGAAACAAAGAGCTTTGTTCAGAATGTGGTCATCGTCACTCCATATCCAATGCTGGGGAAGGCGGCCAGCCACCGTGGTTGGGAAGGACAGGGATCTACCGCACTCATAGTTTAGGAATGAAATTCCTAGAGCCTTCACCAAAACTATGACTATGAAGTTGCTTTGAGAAATACCATGGGATAATTAATAGCTAGATTTAACAGTTTGTTGAATTTTGTGTTGTAAATAGAGAAGGAATAAAATAAATTTAGAGAGAATGTAGATCGTGGAACTACAAATTCAAGGAAATTACATTCCTTGGGAAATAAAATTAGTCTATTTTGATTAGTTTAAGTTCCAAATGTCTGTAGGATATTCAGGAGACAATATCCTGTGGAAAGTAAGAATTATAGACTTATAAAGAGGGTGAGAGGTCAGGGATGGAGATGTCAACCCCATAGAGAGGATAATTGAATCATGTGTCTCATTGAAAAATTGTTTAGGTCTCCAGTCCTAGCAGCTATGAGAGTTAAAATTAACCTCCTTATTCCACTCAGTGTATTTCATTATTTAGACATCATATATTAGACATAAGGAAGAACGTCTTGAGTGTAAGAGTGATTAAACACTGAAACAGACTACCAAAGAAGCTTGTGAAATTACCGACTCTAGAACATTTTAAAAATAGAGGCAACCATCTGTCTTAAATGATTTTGGTGGTAATCTGTCTTGGAAAAGGAGACTGGACAAAATAAATTTGATAGGGGAATTTTAAGTAAATAATTTCCTGAACATTTTCTTAATTCCATGGCTTCATGTGTACACACACTTTAATATTTTTATCATGAACTGTTGTGACTCATAACTTTATGTCATTTTTATGACTTTGGTTTATAAACTACTTTAGGGCTAGTCCTAG
>RJWJ010042758.1:0-12901 GCA_004363605.1 Indri indri | reverse complement strand
GAAAAAAAATTCAGAGAAGATGGTTTATGTGTACGCAGTCACACCATGATGGACCCAGACTTCTAACTTTGTGTTCCTCACTTTAAGGTTCTGACCTTTCTAGTACATGTTCCTTTATTTTATGGAAAATGTAAATTAGGGATGTGTCTACTCTACTTAAAAGTGAGGCATTTGTTTGCCATAAAGGGAGAGAGTTTTGCTATCAGTCACTGCAGACCAGGGTAACAACACAGGATGCATAAGGAAGAAGCAGTAAATAATATCCTCTCATGTTTGGATGCATTTGAGAAATCAGACCCAGTTGGAGATGAAAATGTCAGCTTTAGTACTGATAAGCACAATTGGGTAACATGACTTTATTTTTTAATTTTTTAAATTTATTTATTTATTTATTTATTGAGGCAGTGTCTCGCTCTATTGCCCAGGCTAGAGTGCCGTGGCATCAGCCTCGCTCACAGCAACCTCGGACTCCTGGGCTCAAGCGATCCTCTTGTCTCAGCCTCCCAAGTAGCTGGGACTACAGGTCAGCACCATGACTATGCCCGGCTAATTCTTCTATTTTTAGTATAGATGGGGTCTCGCTGTTGCTCAGGCTGGTCTCGAACTCCTGACCTCAAGCGATCCTCCCGCCTTGGCCTCACAGAGTGCTAGGATTACAGGCTTGAGCCACAATGCCTGGCCTGGTAACATGACTTCAGATATGTTAATAAAAGGGCCTTGCTGTCCCATTCGAAGACTAGACTTTGGGCCAGCTTGCCTACAGGATCATTCAGAACTAGAACTAGAACTTCTGCCTCTCATTGCCCTGGGGCTTCCTGCCTTCTGGTGAGTCTGTTCTACTCAGTGGAGAAACATAGACCATGGATGCCATCTACCAGGTAACCCCATTCTGATTCGTGGAGCAAGTAGGAAATGAGGCAAGAGCCAGCAGTGCTGTGCCAACAGAAGTTTTGCAGAAAATCAGGAGGCAAATGGAAGAGAGATTCCCTCATAACATTCTCTAGCATTTTAATTTCTTAATTGGTAGACGTAAAATAAAACAGAGGTATATACCCCCACCATGCCCCACAACACACAGAGGAGATTCTTTCTGGATAGTCCAGCTCCTATCTTTGTGAAGCCTGAGCCCCTCTGCTGTTTATCCGCCCTAGTCCTTGGGGTGCAGTTTAGATTTTGTCACCAGAAAGTTCTGAAATGGATCAGATTGTTTTATTAATCATATTAACTCCAGGCCTAATTGTATCCTCGGATGAAAAGTCTCTTCTTTCTCTATTTCCTATTTCAAATTATGTTGAGATATGTAATCCCATATAGCTTAACAGAGACAAAGCATAAAGAACGTGACATAATGCAGATCCCTCCTTTGTACAGAGATGCTTTGCATGGAGATGCTTCAAGATTGATTTGTGGTCAAATCTGCAGGATATAACTAAAGTAAGAATTCCCTTGCTCTCTTATAAGTTAAAATGTGATTAAATGTAAGTTCACAATCATTAAAATCTGAAAATCATACTCCTCAATTTATCATTCTCACTTCAATGCCTGCATAGAATTGGGATTCCTTCAGCAACGGCAGCAGAAAATGCATGAAGGACTCCAGACATGGAGCAGACTAAAACTTTCTGAGGTGCTCATCTTCCCTAACCAGTGTATTTAAATGCTTCTAAGTCGTAATTTGATTTCCCCCCTTTACCTCGTAATTCTGTAAACTGCAATATGATATGGAAGATGAGCTCTGTCTAAAGATCTGAACCATTAAAGGAAGGAGGGAAGGGAAAGACAGAAAGAGAAAGAAAGAAAATGAAAGAGAAAAAAGAAAGAAATGGAATGAAGGAAAGAAATCCATGGTTAAATAGTCTTATTACGATATGTATACCAGAGTTTCTATCATGGCCTCTTGGAACAATATTTTATTGTTGGAACAATAAAATCTGACTCTTAGGGACATTGTTTCCTGGTCCCCAAGTGTATATCAGCTGGAGAATCCCCTTCCACACATTCCTCACTGAAAAAGCTGTTGCTGCTTCTGAGAACTGTCTCTCCTATTAGGACCTGCCCCCTGCCAGTCGCTCCACAGGCAGAATCCATCCTCCACTTGGGAATTTTCCAGGTCTTAAATAACTTATGCTATCTTAGTCATAAGAGTTAGGCAATTCTACCCAAGAGCTATTCTTCCATCAGACCAAAATCTAATCTGGATCTATTCTATCAATCACTGACCCTCTTCAATTTCCTTCAATATTTTAACTTCCCTGTGCCTTTCTTTATCTTTGTTATTGGGCATGTTTTATCAAGGCATAGACAATAACTGCATCCCTTACTCACTACAACTATATCACCACGAAGGTCACCTAATAATTCTCGATCTTCAAGGGTTAGTTTTCCAATAGCATTTACGTACTGTACCAGTCACTATTAGAAGACCCATATCGATAGTTTCCTGATTATGATCCCTTTGGGGAGATTCTTTTCAGGCTGCTCACTGAGATCTTGCCTGCCTTCTCTGGTACATTTATTTGAACCTTAGTCATTCTTCTGGATGTGTTAGTAGCTAAAACAAACAAACAAAAAGTAACAACCTTCCCCTACCCGCCCCCATATAATTTTTTTAAAAGCAGCCACCCCTGGGCGTATCTCCTTTTCCCATCCTCTCAGGTGTCATTTTCTCTCCATCATACTTGCCTAACCTGCCTAAAGTCTCAACAATTCTCCTAAGGGAATCTTTCTTCCTTCAGCTTAAAGAACCTGGTTTTTCTTTATTATGCTTTCATTCTTACTGACTCATTGCTGCTTTCTGCTAGCAAGACCAAAGCACCTCTCTCAAAGCACTCAAGTCCCCCCTTCATTTTCTGATCAAAACCGATTCCTAGAGACAGGCCTTCTCGATTTTCCTCTTTGCCTTTGGGCTTGCGAAAATTTAATCATGTTTTTTCTTTACTTCAATTCCAAAAAGATAAATATTTCCATTAAAGAAATCGTTTATAAGTAAAATTGATTGCCTTTCTGTAGGTAAAGCCAATGTCTTATAAAGGTCTCTGGAATCTGAAGTCACGATCAGGACTTATATAATTAGTAAATGTAGAGTCATCTTGAGACCACATATGTGGGAAGGAAAAACCTGTGGCCGAACTGCTTGAATCCAAGAGGCTAGCATTCCCTTCCACCAATTCTCTCCCCTGTTCCTGACTCCAGTTATAAAGAAGATTAAATGTGAGACAGCTGATCTAGCACAACCTACAGATTCCTGGTTTGACACACACTAGTGTTTCTTAGCCCACATGGGACAGAGATGCTTTCACAATTTAAATTCTAATCTGCAAATCTGAGAAAAATTGTAAATGCAGCAAAAAAAATCCTGTTATGCCAAACTCTTTTAATTTCTACTGCTACTTGTCCATCTCCAAAAAGTTTATGAATATTATCTGAAATTTTAACTCTATAACCATATTTGTTTTTACAACTATACTCATTTGGTTTTAATTAAATTTAACAAAATTCAAGCTCTTCCTGATTTATCGCTTCACCATTTATTTTTGTATCCCTCTTCTTGAATATATATAAGGAGACTTCAAAATGGAAGTATATGTGGAAAAATGGAATTGAAAGATAAAAATTTTAAAAATAAACTTTATTCAGCAACATAAGCTCCATCAACATAAAGATACTTTTATAAGTGATGATACTAGCCAGTTAGTCCATCCCTAAAGAACTGAGAGTCCTGGGAATTTAACCATGTCAATGAAGTATTTTTTACATTATTAACCGAAGAAAAATGGGTGCTCTTTACAGATTCTTTAAGACTAGGAAGCAAAAAGAAGGCAGAAGGAGCCAAATCAGGACTGTAAGAAGGATGCCTAATGAAACCCTTGCAAAATTTCCCTTGTTTGATAAAAGGAATGAGCAGGAGCATTGTCATGGTGGAGGACTCTATGGTGAAGCTTCCTCTGGCATTTTTCTGCTAAAGCTTTGGCTACCTTTCTCAAAACGCTCTCATAATAAGCAGAAAGGTAACAAGCAAAATGCCCTGAGCATCCCAAACAACTGCTGCCATGACCTTTGCTCTTGACCAGTTTGCTTTTGCTTTGACTGGACCACTTCCACCTCTTAGTAGCCATTGCTTTGATTTTGCTTTGTCTTCAGGATTGTACTGGTAAAGCTATGTTTCATCAAAGAAATCAATCATGTTTTATTAATTCTTTAAATAAATGATTTAGGATCTTGGTCCCACTTGTTTAAAATTTCCATTGAAAGCTCTGCTCTTATCTGCAGCTGATCTGGGTGCAATGGCTTTGGCACCCATTGAGTGGAAAATTTTCTCTAATTTTTCAGTCAGAATTGTGTATACTGAATTAATTGAGATGTCTATGGCGTTGGCTATTGTTTCCATTGTTAATCATTGGTCCTCTTCAATTACGGCACAAACAAGATTAACTTCCTCCTCACAAATTGCGGTGGATGGTTTGCTGCTATGGGCTTCATCTTGAACATCATTATGTCCCTTTTTACAAGGAGTTGTCCAATTGTAAACTGCTGATTTCTTTGGAGCACTGTCCCCAAAGACTCTTCATAAAGTATCCATGATTTCACCATTCTTCCACCCAAGCTTCACCATAAATTTGATGTTTGCCCTTGCTTCAATTTTAGGAGAATTCATGTTACTCTAATAGGGGCTATTTTCAAACTGTTGTCTTATCCTTCCTAGTGCCTCAAAATAGATCCTGTTCAGACATGTTATAACAAGCTAGTATAAGTTTATTTTGTTGCAAAAAATTTTTGAAATCCATGCATAGTTTTTTCATAATACACATTATCCATGAAATTCTTGATGTCCCTTGTATATTTTTTCTAGTACATTTTCTAGTAATTCTTATAGTAAGATTTATTGGGAGTCAATTTTGTGGGCACTACACACCCTCAAAAAATAGTAATGGTGGAGCAGGGACAGGATAAACCATAATTAAAATCTTCCATTTACCTTACGCCTGTCAGAGTGGCTATTATTAAAAATCAAAAAACAATTTATGCTTATGTGGATGCAGAGAGAAATGAACACTTATACACTGTTGGTGGGACTGGTTGGTTCCCACTGTTGGTGGGAACACTTATACACTGTTAGTACAACCTCTCAGAAAAACAGTATGGAGATTTCTCAAAGAACTAAAAGTAGACCTACCATTTGATCCAGGAATCTCATTGCTGGGTATCTACCCAAAGGAAAAGAAGTCATTTTATCAAAAAGACACCTGCACTCAAATGTTTATTATAGCACAATTCACAATTGCAAAGATGTGGAATCAACCTAAATGCCCATCAATTCATGAGTGGATTAACCAAATATGGTATATATATATATACCACGGAATACTACTCAGCCATAAAAGGAAATGAACTAATGTGTTTTGTAGCAATTTGGATGGAACTGGAGAATATTATCCTAAGTGAAGTATCTCAGGAATGGAAAAACAAACACTACATGTACTCTCTAATAATATAGAACTAATTGATGGGCACACATGGGCACAGAGAGAAGTAAAAGTCATTAGAAATCAAGAAGGGGGAAGGGGGGAAGGAGGGGAGGAGTAAAAACCTACCTAACAGGTACAATGAACACTAGTTGGGTGATAGGCACACTAATAACCCTGACTTAAGCATTATAAAAGCTATCGTGTAACAAAAACATTGGTATCCCCTTAATATTTTGAAATAAAAAAATAAAAAATCTTCCATTTAGAGAAACAACAAGTGAGAGGCACAGAGCAGTTAATATTCCACAGCAGTGATGAAGTCCAGCATGGGAGACATTGCAATGTTATCTACTGTAGGAGTGTAGAAGTGCTCTGAAGAGGCCCTGCTTCTGTTCTCGGAAAGAGACTACTTTGTCCATCATTCTCCCTGACCCCTGATTCTGTTATTCAGTACATTCTTTCTTGTCTGTTTTCTCCATGGATTCACTGGAGGCGGACACTGGGTAGTATGCCAACTTCGTAGTCATGAAAGGCTGGAGGCTTGTGCTTGATTTACGTCCATGTTTATGGCTTCTCTGGCAATTACTTCAAAACCTTAGTAGGCTTCTGATCTACTTGCTCCCAGTCAGTTCTATGTCAACAGTACTGATCAATAACCACACCCAAAATTCTATTCCAGAAATATCACTTTAGTCTGATTTATTTTGCTTCCTCACTTTGATCCTCTTCTCTCTCAACTTAATAGTGGCTGTTTTGAACCATGGGAGAGAAAACCATATATTTATTTATTTTTATTATTTCAAAGTATTATGGGGGTACTAATATTCTTGGTTACATGGATTGCTTTTGTTATGCTTCAGTCAGGGTTATAAGTGTGCCCATCACCCAGATAGTGTTCATTGTACCAAATCATATTTTTAATTTCATTGTAGACACTATCCCCCAGGAAAGAATGGACTGTTTTCTGGCCACAGAAAGAAGTAACAACTTAAATGAGGTTTAAACCCATTCTATGTAATCGATGACAACTTTGCATCTGTAATCACACTTTGAAAGCCAGCCAATCAACAACACCCCAACTCCAGAATACATTTCCGAAAGACAGCCAGTTTACAACAGTCTTACTAGCTTTATAGCCAAAGATTAATTTCTGACATTTGTTTCTGAAAATCTGCCAATTTATAAACTCCATGGTTCCCCAAACCCTGTCCTTGCTTTTCTCATAGACTCTCTATGTCACAAGCACAGATCTTCCTTTCTAAGGAAGCAATCAATTCAGATTTTTGTTTGTTTATTTGTTTCAGATAGCAAGTGGTGTGGTCTCTTCCATTGACCGCTCTCAGTCACTTTATGAAACTGAGAAGTTTTACTGGGACAATATGGCTCAGGAGTCCTATCTCTTTTTCTTTGAGGTCTAGATATAATTGAATTTACAACTCAAGATAGTAGGGATTTCTCGTTATCCAGCTTGCTTTGTTTCTGCAAAGCTCATGCCCAAATTCTAGGTCAATGCTATATTATTTAGGTTTTTGTTTCACTACAAGTTCCGCCTGATAGAAGCTTTCCTATATATATTAGGGAAATTAAAACTAGCTGTTATAAACAACTATCTCTCAGTCTCAATGGATAATACAATAAAATCTTACTTCTCATTCATAGTCTTATGTAGGTTGTATGGCTTCTCCTTGTGCCGTTCTACTCCAAGTAGTAACTCGGGAATCCTTTTATCTAGTGGCTTCACCATCATGGATATCTTCATTTTCAGCCATGAATGTGCCCACATTCTACTGGGAGAGAATGTAATGTACTTTTGTATGCACAGGAAGAAAAACAGGATTGGAAACATTTAGATAGTTTCTAACACAAAAGACTACCCAAATTTTTAACTTCTTGGGGGTCAACTCACATTTTTTTTTCTCTATGTAATCAATAGGATTTGAACTAATTGAAACAATCTCATTGAAAAGGAACGAAACATAACAGTTTACCTCTAAAATATTCATTTTGGGGTATTTGGCTTTTATAATGTAAAATCGTAGAGAGCAAAGTGTTATGTCCTTATTTTTCTTCTTGATGTTGTATTTCTGTTACATTTCAATAATATTTTCAAATAACCCTAAATGGAAAGGGATAATTAGCCTATATGCAAATAGGCTTAGGGATGTGCACATGTCCCAATTTAAGCATTTGAGTTATAGATGAGCCACTATGCAATGCAATTTTACTTCGATATGTTTTATAGAAAATCTTTTAAAATTATTTAAAACCCTAGGTCTATCACTTTGTCATGTCAGTTTAATTTTAAAGTTACACTCTTGAGAATTTTAAGGATTTTCCTGTGCTTGTTTAAAAGTGTGTGTTTTCAATATGCAGATATTTATAAATTATATTCCTCTGAGGTGTTTCTATGGCACATTCCACTAATTTACTTACATTGCTATTCTTAGGTCCAAAAAGATGTAGAAAGGGCACAAGCGATTTCAAGTCTTCCAGCAGTTGCTGTTTCCCAACTACATTATGAAAACCACACAGATATACAATTGTAGTGTAGTGTGCTATGAAATCAAGTTTATATTTTGCCATATGTCTTACAACCACGACTTCAACATTTCAGACTGTATCATATTGTCTTTTCTCATTTGGAGTCATTGTGTGACAGAGTTTAAAGATAGTGGAAATGTTGTGATCCTTTCTTTTCCCCAGGTAAAAATATTTCATCTTAATGAACCTTATGCGAATTCATTGGTTACTGTCTGATGAGTAGGGAAAAGTCTAATGGTCACATAAAACTGAACAGATTCAGTTATAATTATTGGATTAAGTGCCTGTAGGGAAAATGTTCTAGTTTAACTTTATTCCAGGCCTAAATATGGAGAGTTAAAAGATCGTGATGTATTCATTCTAGCAGCATACTTGAGAACCTGCCAAGATTGCCATTATAATCCTTACTTGTCAGGAGTTTATATTCTGTCACATTTAGTTTGGCTATAAATTGGAATATAATACCTAAATCTCACTTTTAAGTTCAGATCTTATTGTAGTTAAACTATTATATGTGCTAACACAAGCGCACACACACACACGCACACAGTGAATCACAAGTACACTTCTATGACAAAATCCTTTCTCTGTATCCCAAGATAGTGCTTCTTTCATAAAGGGAGTTTCACTGCCATCTTGGTCAACTCCTTGAATCATCTTCATATTTCTGGCCTTCCCATCTACTTCTGGAATCATACCTATCCATCCACTTACTAGATAATTAATTAGACAAACACAAGCTGAGTACCTACTATGCGCCAGGAATGATGTTGGAAATCTACTAAGCACCAGCAGGTGGAAGAGACAGCACGGTGGTTAATTACATGCCTGGACTTTGTTCAGATATCTGTATTCAAATCTCAGCTCTCCTATATGTAATTTCCCAATCTGTAAACTAGAAATCATAATATATTTCCTGGCACAGTGCCTGACACCCAGTAAAAGCTGAATAAATGTTAGCTATTATTGTCTGATAGTCTCCCTGGGTAAGTCAAGGATAGGAAGAATGGTTAAGACAGACAAATAAAAAATAATAATAAATTTCTCTTGATGTACGAATGTCCTGGGACAGGCTCTCATCAGTATATAATCCACATACCTTTGAATGCCTTCTCAAGGTCATTCATTCTATATTCATGACACATCTGCCATATTCTCTTAAATAATATCTTCTGTAATCAAATTTGAGTTGAATTCATATAGATAACGGTCAAAACATATGTGTCTAAATTATGGTGATGAGAGTATACGTTCATCTTCTTAGTTCAATTGTCTTATTTTATATTAAGCTTATTTTTAAAATGGATAATGACAATTTTAAATGAGATGAAGCTTATATTGTTATTTATCTGTGCTGGTATGGGTAAAATAGTACCCTATGTTAATTATTTCCTATTTGGTTTTCTCTAGTGATCTCAACACTGTAGAGCAGACAGTATGTGCAAAGTCCAAAACCTTGCCTCAGAAGCTAACTAAATGCTCTATACCTGGGTTATTAACTACCAGTTTGCTTTTGGAAGCAATTCTCCCTCAACATGTCATGTGAGGTTCTGAAAAACATTTCTCAGGCAAGTGAAATGGTACTCTGAAGAAAGGATTACTCTGAAGGGTCCATCACAGAAACATCAAAAATTTAGATTTGTAAAGTTTATGGAAATCATCTTGCCCACACCCCTCAGTTTGAACTTGAGAAAACTAAGGCAGAGTATGTTCGGTGACTTGCCGAAAGCTATGCAATTAATAACAAGGTCTAGAAGCTAATTCTATAGATGTCTCCTTCATTCACTTTTTATTCACTTATGATTTTGTTCATTCAGTAAGAATATATTAGGAAATTCGTATGTGCCAGGGATTATGCTTACTGCTGGGGACAAAGTGGCCAATGAGACAGTTCTGTCCCTAATAGAGCGTAATTGGGGAGGTGGCAGCTGGACAGGTGAAGAGAATATTAAACGAGGAATTATGATATAGGTGCCCTGGAGGAGGAAGTATAGGGTGTCATGGTAAAACCCAGCAGGGGAGCCCACCTCAGTCTTGGTGCTCCCGGAAAACTTCCTGGAGGAAGAGAAGTCTAAGCTGAAATCTCAAAAAAAGAACCGATGAAAACAGGCCAAAGGGAAGAAGTACAGAGGTAAGAATAGTGGAAAGTTCGTGACCAAACCAGACCCAGCAACAAGATAACTAATATAACTCTTTATACAAAATGGAGTCATCATTACTATATCATAAACTTTGTATCACATTATCCAATAAAATGTGTGGACAAAATCTTTGGTAACTGTTGAAAACTTATTTCCCCAACTTTTTTCTCCCACGCATAGGGTCTGAGTTATTGTTAAGAGTCATACCTTGATGCTACTTGGAAAAAAACAGAGATAATTTTCTATTACACTGAAAAGAAAATATAAAATATTTAAACAATGAAATTTGAAACATATAGTAATCTATATTTTGGTCTGCTGATGACTTATTTAGTAAAATAGCTCACTCAAAATTTTCCCAACCTCAAATATGTAAGTAGGGAATTTCTAATGAGTGTATTCATTTGTGCTGACCTGACTTTTTACATTGTTTTAACCATTAATTTCCTTTTATCAAAATACATAGTTAGAAATTGCCAGTTAACAGCATTACTTTTCATTTAGCATTTGCCATGGACCTATACAGTTTGAGGTGCTACAACAAACTAAAAAGTGTTTTCTCTTATTGTCAACTGGTATTTCATTGATTTTAAAATTCATAAAAAGTTCAAATAGATTATTCGACTATAATTTAGTGTATCATTTTGATACTTTACACTATCACAGAAAACTAGGGAAACTTTGAGGTGTATGAAAAATATTGTTTCTAGGATTATATGAATGAATGGACTGTTTTGGTAGAGGTAGATAAAGTGATACTTTTTTTGTTTATTAAGAGAATGTCTGATGGATAGGGGTTCAATAAAGGTTTTGAATGAATGAATGTCTGAAAGTATAAATTAGTGCATGAAAATAACATGAGGTCTGATGCAGATAACTAAAACCATGCAGATATGTGTAAGGTAGCTCTTCCTACAAAATAGAGGCATCGTAACTTGCTTTGAGGTAATAGCTAACATAATTACTAATACTGCCTATGTCAAGAAACTTAGTATTACATTATCCAATAAAACGTGTTGAACGAAACTGTGGTAACTGTTGAAAACTTCACCTCTCCCTCCCACCCCACAGGAAACCACATCTTCTCACATCCAACACCCCTAGACAGTAAGAACAATCCCCTGCCTGAAAGGATCTTGTGCTCCTAAATGGATAGAATCCAGACACACATGTTAGTGGATGACTTCAATCATCCCACATGGGACCCATATAGCACACATTCTCCTTTTTATATTTTTAATGTCCATATGTTTGTTTGGCTGGAAATCAAGTTTCATTACATGCTCCTATTATTCCACTGTATAACAATTTTATTTATAGGCCCTTCACATAAGGACTAATTTCTTTGATAGAAAGACTGCTAATGCTTATTTAAGCTCACTGTAATGAAAACAACATTGTTGGAACGCCAAACAATGCCGGGCCATAGAGCCATGCCTTTGGTTCTTTCCCCAATAAATGGAACTTCACAATGTCAACCTATTCTCATGGTTCCTTACACAAATGTGCTGAAGGTAGGCAGAAACTTTATTAAAATGTTGGGAATTCGTATATAAAGCAAGCATGGTATATTTAATATCCATATTGGCCTTGAGAAATCTTCCTGATGCCAAGACTATACTTGAATTTAGGGCCTCACGTACATAATGAATATCTTAGAAAGCCATGTAGGAAGTAGGCAATTTTAATTTTGAGTACATTTATATGTATATACATACATAGTAGAAACGGCAGTCTTGATTTCTGTGCTACTCTGCAAAACATGTGAGGTCATGTCACATACTCCAAGGCTGAACATAAAATAGATTGTCTGAAATATTAAAAGTGCATTGATGTTGAGTCAGAACCTGGCCTATTCTCCCACACTGATCCATAGGTAATTAGATTATGTTCTGTAAACAAATGCTTGGCTTGACAACCTCACTTTCTCATTCAGAGGGGTCTGGTAGCAATCAAAGATGCCTCAGTATTAACTTCAGAAAGTTTATGTTCTCAGTGAAAGAAGTTTTCTGTTTCAAGAATGTCACCTTTGTGTTTCAGATGTTTACATTTTTGCTTACAGATATAGCCATGAGCAAACACATCAGTTAGCGTATGATTTAATGGTGTGATTATTTCAGCCTCTGCTAAGTGTCTTGTCAGCCATGTAAAACCATATGCTCTACAGTCAAGCCCCAATAATATTTTAATTAACTTAATCTATTCTTTCGTTCAGCATATCCTGGTCATAGTGAATTATGATGTACACAAATGAGAGATCTTGTATTACATTATGTAAGATACACATAGAAAGCCAGTGTGAAAAATTAATACTTTATTAATCACTTTAAGTGACTCTGATTTTTGTCACATCCTTATATTCATCAAAGAAAGGGATAAAGAAACGAGTAACCTTAAACATTTAAAGAAAAGATGAAACTCTCAGTCCACCTCCAAATTAGAGGCTGCATGTACATTATCCATTGTCTGCCTGCAGTTAGACTTGTCTTAGGGACTGCTCAATGTGCACTTAATAAATATTCCTAAGTGATAAAAATGCCAGTTCGGTAATAATGTTATATTTTACAAATGAACTATATAAAAGGCATTTCAAAAATTAGAATTCTATAGGAATGTCATTACAAATGTCTCAAGGTATTTTATAGCACTAGATAGGAAAGAAAGTTCATGGAATTATGGACAGCTACTAACATAGGAGCAATAGTTTACTTCTAGTTTGCCTTGGAGATTTTCATTATTATTTTGTATAACTTT